>JAVTVJ010000030.1:1907500-2045000 GCA_034509425.1 Eopsaltria australis
AAGAAGATCTGCTCAGTAGCATCAATTTCCGTTACCATCAGGAAGACCATAACTGCCCGTCCCATCATTACTGCCTAATTTTGCTCTTATTAATTATTTGCAAATAGGCTGATTGGAGGGAGGAAGATGTGTCAGATTTGGCCTTTTGTCGCTACCTCGGAAACTGGAGATGAAGAATATTAAGCGATATCCGTTAAAATGAAAACAAAAAGGGCAAAAACCACAGGCCCGGGTTGGCAGCGGGCATAGCATCCCACCGGCCGGCGGAGAGCCCTTCGCCAGCCGCACTTCTGCTGAATCCCTCTGCCGACACCGAGGGCAGAGAGCGGGGCGGCTCGCGGGGGCTGCGCGGCCGCGGGCTCGGCTCCCACCAGGACCAGGAAGCCCCCGGCCGGGACTGGGCTGCGTTCAGCGCCCGGCAGCGGGAGGCAGCGGGACGGGGCAGCGCCCGGCCTGGCCGGGCCCGACCCTGCCCAGCTGCCGTCCTTGCCCCGGCTGCTCCCCCGCATCCCGGCCGGCCCTGTCCCGCCCCGGGGGAGCGGGCGGCGGGGCCGATGTGCCGGGCCCCCGCAGGGCACGGGGTAGCTGAAGATACCCGGCGTCGCTAAGTCGAGCAGGCAACCCGTTCCGTCGAAAACTCTCAGGTTCCCTCCCCGAGAAGAACCGGGGTCGCTCATCCCAGTGCGCCCTGCCAGGGCAGCATCCGCGGGTTCGCCGCAGGGACACCGGGGCGATGAACTCTGTCTGACTCTGGCATAGTCTGTGGAAAAAAAAAAAACGGAAAAAAAAGTCTGTTTGTCGGTTTGGCAGAGAAGCAAATTTTGCGAGGCCCTTGTCATCTGCAGCGTGTGACATCTGCATGGCTGGGGGGCTGGGGAGAGCACGATTAAAAATGTGGCAAAAGAGCAAGTGCTGTTTTACTAATAAAGTACTTGAATCATCAGGTTTAAAATGCTACAATAAAATACGCAGTGTATTTTCTGGAGGAAAACAACTTGAATGCATATTTTGAATATGTGTTTTGTTTCAATGTGGGCAGATTTTGCCATTTCACTTTTTTTTTTTTCCAAAAGGGATTCCGTGATCTAAGAATATCTTTGTTAAAAGTAAATGTACTGTCTCTAGGAATTACCTAGCTGTGAACTGCAGAGCAGTTCTGCTAATAGTGATCAACATGTAAAAGTTTTCCTGATGGAGAAGCTGCAGTGCTCAATCTGCTTTACCATGGCTAAATTGACCCCTGAACTTTTAGAGGTGAGACCTGTATTACCAATAAAGCAAACAACCAGCCAAGGATGATTTAAAGATATCTCTTCTGGTCAGGCTATGTGAAGATGATGAGGTCATATCTTATGGCATGCAGTTGTGATTTGAAAACATCAAGGGGTGACAACACAGTACTATTTTATGCCCAAGTTCATTATTTTGTCTGCTAAAATTTGAGCTTAATTTCTAATACAAAGGCTTTGGCTTCCTACAGTGAATTTAGCTGCCTATATGCTAGACCTCTCTTTTATCACACTGCAAACAGGTTTGTATTTTTATCTATATTTTCCCTGATAAGTTAAATAGGCTGTGTTCCTTATGTCTCCCACAATCCTTAAGGCTCAAAATTCTATAATTTTTCCAGATGTGGAACCACTCTCTCCTGTTTCTGAAGATGCCTTGCAGAAGGGATACTAGGGATAGCATCAAACAGTGCAGTGTCTTTCCCAGTAATGGTTCATACAGAGCTAAGATCACCTCTGTATTTCTGATCACAATTTTCCACTTAGGTATCTAAACTTCTCATTAGTCCTTTTGGAGATTTCTGCTCTGTCACTGACCCATAAATCCTTTCCCAAGCCACTGCTTCTCATATTCTGGTCACCCCCACAGCAAGGGGAACCATGAGAGGCCTGAGGCATATGGCACTCATCACAAGTGGGCCTGTGGCAGACCAGCTGGAATGGTTAATTCATCAACCTTCATGATT
Organism: Eopsaltria australis; assembly: GCA_034509425.1. Lineage (NCBI taxonomy): Eukaryota > Metazoa > Chordata > Aves > Passeriformes > Petroicidae > Eopsaltria > Eopsaltria australis. Next base: position 1,909,476 of record JAVTVJ010000030.1, read on the forward strand.
GCTCAGTCAGGTAGAAATGCATGGTTTGAAAGTACATGCAGTTTACTTCTCCTGGCTGTCTGCAAAGGCAGGAGTTTGAAAAGGAGTATCAGTTAAATAAATAATCTAAGAAGTGCTGCTGATCTTTACAAGCGCAGAAGTTAGAGGAAGACCACGGGGTACCCAGCAGGAGCCTGGGCAGGAAGAGGATGCCAAAAGGCTGCTTACCAGTGGTACCAGTGAGAGCTGAACAGGTAAGATGATCCTTGAGAGCTACTCTGGGGCTCACAAGGCAAAGAAGTCTGGACAAAAGGACCTAAGAAACCAAAAGATGCTCCAGTAAAGAAATGAATGTAGGTTTTTAAAATTTTTCTTGGATTTGCCCCTTCACATCATTCAAATAAAGGATAATTTGTTGTACAATCCAACTCAAATTCAATATGAACATGTTGCATTTTGAAGAGTTCTGAGATAAATTCACATTGTGTGTTTGGAGCAATTTGAGCGTTTCATTATTTGCACTTCTAAATACCAAGAGTTAGAATTCAGGTCTACTGTTAAATTTGGCTCTTGCACACACTCTCACTTCCTTCTCTGCAATACATGGACAGAAAAATTAATTCCTGATTGCAGTATGAATCTCTTCAATGGATGCATGACAATGCAAACATTAATTTTGCTACTAAGGAATATGAGGCCAGCATACAGGAAAACTACAATTAGTAAAAACAATCCCTTTCAATGATAAGTAAGTGTGTCCAAATTTTTTAAATCTTTATATATTTACACTTATTTAGTAGAGTTATCAAACTATTACCAATCAATGGAAAGAGGAGATGTCATGCAAAGTGCCTGTGTTCCATCAGAATGTATTTTTAAATACTCTTTTCCTCCCACCTTTTTTTGACATTGTTGGAGTGTACCTGGCAGGAATCCTGTGAAAGAGCGTGGCTCCGGTCAAGGCTGTCAGCTCACTGCTGTGGTCTGAAGCATGAGCTCTTTCTGAAGTCAGAATCTGGGGTTCCTTTACATAGAAAGCATCCCCACTGTACAAAGGAGGAATGGGACACGAAACTCACTGTTAATTCCTAGACACCTATGAAACTTGTACCTGTCAGTAACTCTTGATGCACATGTAGCATGAATCATTGAGAGCAAAAAAAATTAATGTATAGGTTTCCTTCATCATCTTGCTGCAGCTCGGCACGAGAGAGAGCTCGGGTGGCCCCTACAGTAAAGCAGATCAGCACTATGAAGGCTATATATCAATGGGAGATGAAGCCTTCTATTTCTGCCACCAATTTAGTTTGTTCTTTTACAAGCTACCACCTGTCGTGGGGTAACCTTAGTTGAAACTCCTGGTACAGAAAGAAGGAGGGCGACTCAGAAATGACGTACCCAAAAGGAGGCATTACAGTTTCCACCTCTAGAACTCATAAAACCAGGAGAAAACCTGGAGAAGTCCCCTTTTAGACTTCCAGTTCACTGAGGAAAGACGTTGCTTTCTCTCCCCTCTGTACAGTCTGGTGAAGTGTCTAGCGGGCCGAGATGGCGCAGAAGGAGAGGGGAGGGGGAAGCTGGCCGAGCCGAGAGAGGCTTCATTCTGCTGCCCCAAGTCAAGGAGCCTTGTCGACCCCACCCTCACCTGGCCTGGGCAGCGCTGGCTCTGCACGGTTCAGCACGGGAGAGGGCTTGGACCGTCCCCTTGCAGCTCGGACACGGCCCCGCCGGCTGGCTCCGTGGTGCAGCTCAGCGCGAGAGAGAGCTCGGGTGGCCCCTACAGTTCAGACACAGCCACGCCAGCCCCTGCAGCTGAGATGCGGCTTGGATGGAGAACGGCGCAGACAAACTCCTCCCCCTCAGTTCGAACGCTGAGCATACTACACGTGAACAACGTGGGCGGAGGTCATGAGACCATCGCCTGGCTGAAAGACAAATTAACTGTTTTCTTTCAATATCAGGATAGGACTTGAAAACATCCATTTCCTCCCACACAGAAAAAAAAAGGAATGAAGACACTTACATAACATAAAGACTCCAAGTACAACATAAAGACTTCAAGTTAATGAATGTAGAAAAGCCTATATTCAGAGAAGGAGGAGGAGGACCTTAAATTTGAGGGATGAAACTTTTCTTGTGAAGACATGTTGATAAACTCCACTGTAATACACCCTGTAATACATGAACTGTGGTCTAAAAGAGTGAAAAAGGGGGGATGCAATGTCCTAGCTACAGCCAGTGGACTAAGACTCCTGTGTAAAGATTCCTTGCCCCGGGAATAATAGAAGACTTGTGTTGCCAATAAGGAGAAAAGGGGATTTCATTGCTGCTGTAATAGAAAAGTTTATCCTCAAAAGAGTACCTCCATGACCATCATATGTCCACTTGTAGTAGCCCTGAGAAAGTTACTGAAGTGGGAAAGGTTTCCAGAACAAGCAGATCTTTTCCGCCGGGCGGTTGCTTGCTGTGAGGCTGACAACCATAAGAACTGTATTTCCTATGGAGAATCAACATGATAGAGCAAGAGAAAATTTCTCTCCCTATATGAACTGAGAAAAGAACTGTTTCCAGAAGTGCTAATTTAACTACAGGTTGAAGTGTTGTCTTTTTTATGGTCAGTGGGAAAGAAATGAAGAGGTGGGGGGTAAAAAAAGGTGTTCCAAAGGTTTTGTTATGATTCCTAATTATTATTATTCCTGTTTTAAGTCTGTTAATAAATTCTCTTTATATTCCTGGAAGTCTAAACCTGCTTTGCCTACTTCTAATCCTTATCTCATAACTAAAATGAAGTAATTTTAGTAAGTGTGTTGGCGTTTAGCCAAAAACTCAAGTAGATGAATTAAAACCACTACAAATTGGTGTTTCTGCCCGGTTTCAATTTCCCAAACCTCTAAACTGCAACACCACCCAATGACTGCTATGAAATAAACCGATCGTTTCATCCTGGGTGCTACTAAAACCTGGCTCCATCTTAGGAAAACACCATTGTGCCTTGTGCTTCGTGCAAGAGCTCATCAAGTAGGCCAAGGAATTATTTGAGAGGAAAACCATCTTCTTGATTTGGGGGAAGTTCATCCTGAAACAGCTCAAGAAATTTTAGCTGTGAAAATAAAGCTCATGCTTTCATATCTTAGGCTGAAAATTTCCTTTGGAGAGAGGAAATCCTCTTTCGGGGTGATCCTTGTCATGACTATCATATCAACAGGAAATAAAAATATTTGCACTTAAAAAGAAGTATTATTTCATACTATTATGACAGGCTAAGGCCTAATTTTCCCCATTTCTTTCTGAAAGAGAGGTAGTAAGGGAATGCCAGTGACATCCCTTGCTGCTTCAAAGAGGGTTTAAATTACATATGAAGTCTACCAACAGCATTAGATAAAAGTTTAAAGCAGTCTTGGGAAGTGCAAGTGAGCAAAACCATGCCTTTCCAGCAGTCTGGAATCTAATGTCAGCACTGAGGCCTCTATCGCCAGCCTGAACACATGGATGGGGTCTTCAGAAACAGTCACTTCAGTATTGTTTTACAGAAAGATGTCTATAGAAGTAGAATCAATATACTAATTTCCCCTAAGAGGAAATCCTATCCAGGGAATAAAGCACACGTTTTATGAATTTCTGTGGTTATTTCATCACAGAAAAGAAGTGGAAATTGTGAAACCTGTGGCTAAGAGAACTGATCATCTGGCATGGACATGGTGTTTGGGGAAGCTTGGGTTGCTCCTTCCAGAGGCATGCATCACCCAGAGCACCCTGATGGTGCCTGGGTACTCAATGCCTGTGAAAGTTAATTCACTTCTTGAAACCTCATGAGAGAGTGCCTGCAGCAGTCTCTGCCCAAGGACATAGCCACAAACACCTGTGCTTTCAGGGCTGTTAAAAACCCACCTATAGTGTGAAGAGTAAGGAGTGGAGGCTCATGCATCTTGAGCCATGCCAGGGACCAGGAGGTTCATGCCCCAGCAGCCATCTACACCTTCCCAGCCCACTGTCTTTCTTCCTTGATGACAAGGGAGCTGAGCCACCTGCAGCCAGCTGTGGCATCTAGCAGTTACTTACATTTTGGGGCTCATTTCCAAGAGGAGCCAGGAATAACCTCTTTCCTCCACCTGCTTCTTTGTGAGTAACCGTGAAGAGGCTGGATTTGGCTCAGCATTGGCCTGCCTTCCCTCTGTGATGCTTTGTGCAGCTTTCTACCACTGTGGCTTCCTGGGGCTTGTAGGACTCTCTTCCAGAGAACCAAGAACAGAATTCAGCTTCAGTGAGTCCTTGGGTGTTTGCAGCAGGAGAGTGACAGCAGAGCTGCTACAAGGTAGAAATTTTAATTTTCATTGAAGTGTATCATAACTGTGTTTGTGGAGTTCAATGCAACGTTACACAGATACACTCCACAGGCTGTCACGAGTGGCAGGTTATTCCTACTTTTTTTTCAACTTAAAGAGTCTGACATTACAGTTTGAAATAATCTCAAAACAGTGTTGTCAGGAGAATTCAGAAGCTTTCGGCCCTGTATTTATTTCACAATATCAAACTGTTTCTAGAAAGAGCTACGAAAATATTTGTGCTTTAAAAAGGTTACCAAAAGGGGTGAACTCAGAAAATAAGCAGTTCAGGAATCTCCATAGATAATATTGCAAACAAAATGCTGCCACAACTAGCATGCAAATATCTGAGGAACTCACTTTAATGACAAAGTTATACACTTTATTTAAAAAGTGTGTATCTTCATTTTTAATATGAAAATCTTCTTATGACTGGAAGAAGAGGTAGTTAAAACTCTATCTGCTGCTACTGCATGTACTTGTAATGCATTATGTGACAGCCCATCTTAGAACTGTGATGCTTTAAACAAGCACATCTAATTATCACCAGGACTATCTCTATGGAGACTAAAAGTTAGATAAACATGGTATGGGTGGTTTTGTCCTGCTGCAGGAAAAGAGGATGTAGTAGGTGGATGTCTAAGCCCTTCACTCCTATCATAATCAATTCCCACTGGAAATGTAGCACTCCTAAAGTCTTTCTGGCCTGATTCACTAACTGTCAAACCTGGTGCCATTCACAGAAAAGTGGTAAGAAGGATCAAGGGCACATATCATTCAAGAGAAGTGCAAAAGTTATTGGTATTAATAATTTGTATTATATAGTGCTGTACTATATGATACTAAGTATGAACATTAAAACACTGTAAAGACAGGAGAAATTAGACCAGGCACTTCAGGTTTTTACAGATTAAATCTCGCCTTTCAGTGATTGCATCATTTGAACTCCTTCCTAAGCTGGTTAGGAGAAAAAAAGTAGGATAACATAAAACAATGTGATCATTTGGTTCCTGACTCAGCTTAGAACCAGAAAAAGGGTTCTCCCAGTCACTAGATAGTCAAACTTGAGACTCAAAAATGAGGGAAAAAAGCTCTTAAGTAAGAATATCCTGGTGGTACAGCTTCAGTTATTAAAATATTCTGAAAGATTTCTGACATAAACCCACCTATTTCAGGGTAGAAGCTAATCTCCACTTATGGAAGTTGAGACCTTTAACAGAAATTTTTCACCAACTAATTTCTTGTGTGTTCTAAATCAACTGCTGCTGTTCAGATCTAGAAATGGGTTTACGAACAGTAGATCACAATTCTAAAGCTGTACGCCACTCTTTATAGCAAATTAAGGTGTGCCCTCCCAACTTTCCCTCATTTACATGTCTTCATTGTCTTTTTGCTTGGTAATAGTCCCTCTTATACTCACAGGGTCAACTTCAATCCTGGCCAGAGTACATTCCACAGCTGAAGTAAAATATACCTTCAAAAGTGATTAATTTTTCCTATTATTGCTGGTTACTTTCACTGATCAATACTTTCACTGGTGTATACCACTAATACATTTAAATGTCAGTGTGGGAATCAATTAACCTCAATTATTTCCTTTCAAAGATCATGACATTTTGTTATTGTTGAGATTTTAGGATATATACACACAAACTTATGGCTACATTTGTCTTTAAAGTTGTCCAGAATGATACATATAAAACCTCATAAGTATAAAATGCTTTTAAAGAATTTTTACAAAATATTTAAAATAAATAAAAATGAAAATATTTAATGACATTAAAATAGGCATATTAAACCCCCTGTAGATTCTAAACCCTGTCATATGTGAATTCTGAATAAAAAGGGGTTTCTCTAAACAATGAAAACTATTAATGATACAAGAGAAGATTCAATTATATGCCTGTGTATTGTAATTCTCTGATTTATAAAAGACAAAATTCAGATATGCTATACAATAAATTATCATTATGGCGCGACTACACTTTGGTCTAATAGAATCCCATTATTTAGAAATGGAAAAAGAAACCCCATTAGATTATAGGCTTAATTCCCTGCCAGTGCTGAGGTCACTGCTCTTTCACTCTCAGGCTTGTCTATGTGAAAGCTGCTGGTACATTTGAAGAGTCTTTTTGAGCAGACAGACAAGCAGAAAGGCAAGAGGAACTCTGTGTTGATGTTGGCACTCCCATGAAGGTATAAAAATACCTGTAGTGGGTAAATCATCTTAATCAATAGTTTTAAAGAAGAAAACTCTGGGCAAATACCCCAAAATGGCAATGCACACTAGTATTGTCAGTATATGAGGCTTGGGGGTCAACTGAACCAAAGGCACAACAGTGCTCTGAAATGAAAGTAGTCCTAGCACAGCACGAAGAGCCTTGTAGCATACCTGAGTTCATGAGATTTTTCTGGACCTACAGCTGTTGAGAAGTTTCAGCCAATACTGATTTCAATGGGATCTGCTCAGCATAACTTTTAAGACTAAAACCACACATTGGGAATCAGATTTATCTTGAAGCTGAAACAAAGTAGGAGAAGAAAAGCTCTCTTACAGGCATTTAGTTGGGGTAGCAGGGAAGAGAGATAGATACAACAGATTAATTCCCCAAAAGTCACCAGCAAAATTGTACCTGTTGTGGGCAGAACAGGTGAGAGACCTTTAAAGACTCTCCTTTTTGGGTCCTCAGGAAGAGGAGAAGGTAAGGGAGAGATGTGCTGCTATGAGTGTCTAGAGGCTTGTGATCCCACTGAAAGTCAGGTGTGCCAAAACCTCTCCATAGCCTGCAAGTGTGGGCTCAGAAACTCCTCTGTGTGTTCCTTTTTTCATTTCCCAGATCAGTTTAGGTTCTGCGATCTTCTTTTCCCCCCGGTGATAAATTAGCCACAAGGGATGTGTTTTCTGAAGAGGCTCCTTCAACATGTCAGTTTCAGGCAGAGGAGAATTCAGATTTCAGCTGGGAGCATCCTGTTATCCAGGGTGGAGTCATATCTCCCAGATTTTTCTTCACAGAGCACATAAAAGCTGACACATGTATCTTTAGAGGTATATTGGATTTTTCTTACAGGGGATGGGTGCATTAGAAGTACAATTTATTCTCCTCCCTAATAACGATTTCTTCTGTCACAGAAATCAGTCTCCATCCACCCACAAATGGCAACAGAGCTCCAGGGGATTGTCCAACCCATTGCCACACAGTGCACCAAACTTGCTTTTATGTGTCACTTTTCTGCTTGTTGAGGTTATGAATTGTCCCCAAATGGTTTTTCTTCATGAAAACCACTCAGTTCTCTTTTCTATAAGCACCTGGACCCTCCCTTTCCCCCAGTCACCAAACTGCCACGCAGTTTAGGGAGTTGCAGTGACAGGTCTCAAAATGCCCAGGTGTTGCCATCACTGCCAAGAAGCCTGTGCTGCTGACAAAACCACCACCTCATGCTTAAAGGAGCTGTGAAAGAAAAATTTGCTTTTAGCAGAAGGGCTTCTATTTGTTCATCATTAAAGGAGATTTGTGACTTTAGCAAACCGGGTATTAACCACTATGCTGGCTGTTGTACAAAGATACTAAAATTATTGCTTACTATTAGTGGCAAAGCTGTGAAGAAATAAGTTTTCTGTTACTATATCAGGAGGCACAAACTGCTTAATCACTTGTGTCATTGAGTGAGACTAACATTAGTTACAAAAACATATCAGATACTGCTAATCAGTGCAGCTCCATGAAGATACAGTATTTCAAAACTCACACCAATTTCATGTTCTAAGAAAATAACTTCAAAACGTTTTTTTATTTAGTTGCCAGAGTGTATTTTTAAATTTCTGGAGTACTGGGCTGAGTAGTTGACTCACAAGCATGCAACTCAAACAAATGAGATATCACTGATAGAAAATGGATGGAAAAGAAGATTTGAACAATGATACAGAACAGATAAGCCATTAGCTTCTCCCAGGACCTAATGATGAGCTCTGCAGGATCATTCAGGCTACAGCCATAATTAAAACTCATTCTGAGTCATTCTGTTGCAGCAGAAAACATTAACAGAAAGGGAATCTTTGGCAACCTCCATGCAAGGGAGGACTAGGATGAGACTGGTGTCTGACACAAGTAGAACTGAAATAAAAAGCTATAAGGAATATAAAACTATAAGAAACAATTGGCATTTTATTACTATTTTATTTACCTATTTGGAAGCATAATCACAGCTGAATAAAGACCTGAACATGCTTTTGCACCTTGTGTCACCTGTGGGAAGGCCATTATTCAATTATGCTAAATGTGTTATTCTATTTATTCCATGCTTAAATTGCTCAGCTGTTTCAATGACACTCCTTCATCCTGTTGCATTAATTAGTTGATATATGTCACCTTTGTATTTGACCTCCTCTTGTTTAAGACACTGACAGCTGCATTTTTGCATTGGTTTCTTTTATCCAGTTGAGAAACACGATTTTGGGATAAATGAAGTGCGAGCCCCATTCCACATGGCCAGTTTGTTCAATCCATCTCAAACAGTCCTTGCAAGATAAGAAGACCTGCTAGTCTGTGCTGCCAAAAGGAAACCATTAAGACTGTTTATTGCCATCCTGGGCCACTTTACAATTACAAACACAATTGCTTTTAAACATTCCAATTTAGAAAGAGTAGGCATCCATGCAAAGGTGTTCCTAGCTGTAGGCTCGTTGGTATTTAAGCCATCCCAACCACAGTCCTCGAAGCAGATGGCCTCCTTTTAGGCCACCCCAGTATTTTCAGGAAAAAACTCTGCTTCTACTGGTAGAACACTATACATAGACTTAATAGAGCTGCTTCCTGGTTTTGCCCAGTTGGTCAGAGTTTTGCCTTCACATTTTCTGTGTTCTGTCCAAAATTTCATTCTAGATTGCCTTCTCAATGGCTTACCTCTGTGAAACCTCTTCTTGGTGTACAGTACTATGCAAATTTTACTGCAGTGGCCAGAGTTAAGAAAAACATTCACTTCTATGCCATTTTTTTCTGTGTTTCACCAAATCAAATATTTAACTAACCAACAGCATCTGTTAACATCCTAATAACTGGATAAATAAACCTAATGCAGGCTAAACATATTCTGTAACCCAGAGTACTCCTGAGGGAGTTTCTGTTATCTTTGAAAATGACCAGGGGGAGCTTGAGGAAAAAACAAACATGGAATGGTCCCTGCTCTAAAATATGCTTTTAAGAGTTAATTAATATTTTTAAAATACTTTGATGAAAATATACGTTTAGTTTCATTCTATTTGAAATAATTTAACTGGTAATCCTTTTTCAGAAAGTAAATTATTCTTGCTGCCTCACAGCTCAAATTATTACCCAAAGTAATAAGCTTGGCAAAAAAGCCTATTATTTCAATTCTTGAATAAGGACTCAGTTCACATGTCTAATGCCCTGTGTAAGAGAATTAACAGAAACTCATCTCAATGTGGTTTCAAAAGAGGAAACTAAGCAGACAGCCTTGTTAATTTAGCATATAGACTTGGAATAAAGTACAACATCCATCATCTCTTGAAATTCAATTAAAAATTGGTCTTGTGTCCAAGGAGAAGGAGCCAATTTTCTGCTGGAAGCAGAGTCTTGGAAGATCACTAAACCCCTTAATGGTTCTTTCATTGTGGGAGCCAATATGAAAGAAAAAGCAGTTTGGGAGTTCAAATTACCCCTCACATTAAATGCTACAACATGTGCAATCTTCAGCTTGGGTCTGTTGCTGTTGATGCAATGCTTTCTGTCACCCCGGACACACAGGGAATTCTAGCTGTGTATCTCTCCTGGTACTTAAAATCTTCCCATGTGCTACTGGATGCTGCAGCAGTGCTGAAGAGGCTTTTGCATTCAGGGTGAAACACCCATCCTTACCATATGTCGTGTATAGTTCTCATTCTCTCACAGTAGGTTTCTATGTGTGATAAAAAGATGCTCGCAAACACACTGAGATTTAATATCTGGGGAAAGGGAAGCCTGAAAATATGTTAACAAGATTTTCAGCATTAAACACAATTTTGTTTCAGATTTCAGCTGTTAAACATCTTAATTTGTTTTGCTTTTTACTCCAGTAACATAATGCTAATACACTCTGACAGCTTGTGACTCCACGCCGAGGAGGTTTCGCAAACCAATCTCTTTACTTGAAATTTGATTTACAAAGTGCCTTAGTCCTTTAGCTGTGTGGCAGCAGTCACCCTCACAACACTTGTCATGACTTAAAGGAGGAGCATGATCTGGGCAGTTTTTCCTTGTTTGTTTATTTTGTCCTAGTGAAGGATTCACCAAGATGAAAGAATCCTTTTAACTCTTTAATGTTCTCATCCATCAATAAACACAGTCCAGAAAATACTGCCATGCAATGTCTGGCAAAGTTCAAAGGAAAGGGTGGATTTTTTTGTTTTGAAACATATAATAAATTTCTGGTGCAGGCAGCATCTATGCAGTTTATTGTCACTATACTTGTTTTGGATGAGTTGATCTAACAGTTAATATACAAATCTTTTGGATTCCATGTTCTCCTTCCAGCCCAACCTAATTTTGGCTAATCCTCTCCAGCAGTAAGCTCAGGTTACTTCCTAGGTGCTTATCCTACATACAGCTGCAGGTCACTGTTGAGCCAGCAGGACCACTTGTTCAGCTACAAGCCAGCCCCAACCTTGTGTGGGCCATCACTTTCCTGGGAAATCAGATTTTTAACATTTGAGGAGTACATGAAATGGCACTTGATATCACAAACCCCTGCAGAACAGGCAACAAAAACAATAGATGACCACCAACATCTGCTCTCAGAGGCAGCTCCCCAGGCTGTTGCCTGCTCCTGGCAGGGGTAGTCTGCTACATGCATGTGGCTTGTATGGATTGAGCATGTCCTGTCACATCCCAGCATCCTGGCAGGTATGTTACATAGCAACCACCTCCAAAGGATAAGCACCTTGTGGACCGTTCCTTTAAGTAATTTTATAATTAACTGGAGTAGCTGATTTGGCACCAAAACTTAGTGAAAAACCTTTTCTTCATCTCTCCTCCAGAAAATAAATTTTTAGATTTTTTTTACAGTTGTTTTACTAAGATAAAATGTCTGTTATTCTCCAGGCAGAAGGTTATGGGAACAGCAGTGTGGATGTTTCCTTCTCTCCTTCTCCACACATGAGACATAAGAAGCCAAGGAAACATCATCCAGCTGAGAAGTCAATCTTGTAAAGAAGACCAGAAAATAAACCATGGCTCCTGCCCCACTGTGGCAGGCATCACTCATGAAAACAATCTGCTTACAGCTTTTAATTCTCCTTCCTTCCAGGAAAGGAACACCTTTTGCCATCTTTTTCTCTCAAAAGGGCGTTTCCCCAGAAGGGTTCAGCTTGCCTCGCTCAGCTCCGAGCACAGGAAATGATCTGCCAACGCCAACAGGTCTGTGCTCCCAACATCAGCGCCTGCACGGCGATGCTGCACTGGCGCCAGCCCAGCCGGCTGCTCCTGGTGCTCTGGTGTGGGCAGGGCAAACCCTGCTGCTGCTGCTGCTGCTGCTGCTGCTGCTTTGTGTGCCGTGTTTCTAGACAGGCTGACTCCACACTGATGGGCTTCTTGCTTTGGTGATTTTTGCTGCAGTACTCAGCCTGGTCCTTCTGAACTCCACAGTCACTATGCTGTAGTCACAGTAGCTGGTAAACACAAGCAAAATGGTTTGGCTTGATTTTCCTCTGAGTCTCAAGCATATTTATTGTCAGGTTATAGGCTAAATCAAATTCACTAGTGAACACATTCTTTCTCTGCACAAATTAAATGGATTTGTGACCCATGTATCAATTTGTAAATACAGGTAAATAGCATTTTTCTGTCTTACAGTGGTGTTTTTAAATCTGACTCAACTAACCATTGAAAAGGGCTTCACTGTTATCTGGTGACGATGAGCTCTAAAAACCTGAAAAACCAAGTTTAGGTACCTATGCTTTCACATAAGTGGCTCTGTACCTGACTTGAGGCCTGCTAGTGATGTCTGCATATCTGGGAGCGTGCATCAGGTATCCTTGAAAATCCAGTTGTTTCCAAGTCTCTGACATTTTGTACTCATGTATTCTGGCATTCAAAATTATTCAAAATCGAGTCTAAGTTATTTTATATTACTGCAATAGCAAGGAAGTAATCGATATTTGTATTCAAGCTTCAGCTCAGTACTGTCAAAAGAGACATATTTTCTCAAACTGTGAATAAATAAAATGGTATTTATTCCCTTTTCCTGATGAAAAGTACCGTGACAGCCTGTGGAGAGACATCTTACATTTGTCTCACTAGCCACAAGGTTTTAATAAAGAGTCTCAGTGCAGCATGCACACCTCTTTGCCACCCTTGGGCTGCTCCAACCATCTTCTTGTGCACCTATTTCTGCATGCCCCCAGCGGGCAGTGCTGCCCTGTTTGTGGGAGCCTTTCCAAAGCCCACCAAACAACAGTGTTGGTTATTTCACAGCCCTTCATTCTGACTGCACATGTTCAGGAAGCAGCTGGGAAATGCTGTATTGATCAATTGAGAAGAATTTCTGGCTAAAATTTAAAATCCCCGGCATCTGACAGAAAAAAATGAAACTGTCTGTGTCAGATGCACAGTCAAGGTGCAGAGAGAGCAGCAGGGCCCTGAGCCAGGCCAGGCTATGCTGGGCAGAGCTGGCTACAGCCAAACGAGCCTTGTGGCCAGCTGGGATGTGCCATGGGGGGCATAGCTGGGTTTAACTGGTGTGCAGAAGAAGGCTGAGAAGCTGCTTATGTCCTAGGTTAAGAACAAGAGGGGAGAAGTCCTACAACTCCACCATTTGCCTTTTGAGAGCTTGATCCTCATTGTAGTAGTTTTCCCAAGATAAGTACACAGTTCCTGGAAGTTAGGACGCATGCCTCGTCTGCATCCAATGATTTATTTGCCTTTTCATTTAACCTTACCTATAGCTGGTAGGAATGAAAATTGATCACTTTTTGCATCAAAGTTTACCAAGTACTGTGTAAGTCTTCAGCTTCTGAGGTGACAACACATGAGGGAAGCTGGAAGTGTGTGAAAACAGCCGCATGCTTGAAGAGCCTTGATGCAGTAAAGAGAAACATATCTATATGTTTAATTGTTTTCATGCTGTAAGCAGATTTTAAGCATTCAAGATAGAGATATTGAGAAAACCAAGTATCAAGTCATTATATTCCATCATAAACTGTTTATTTGAACCTATGCTTTGTTCAGTTATTTAACTATTAACACACAGCCCCACGTGAAAAAATACAGCTTCAAAGTTATTGTAGCACCTGTATCAATTTGAAGAAATGCAGTGGCTGTAAATGTCACTGTACATAATCATGCAGGCTCTTTCCCCAGGTTTAAACCCAATGGCATAGATGACTTGCAGCTTGTACAAGTGAAAAGCTTTCTCCTTCCCCTTCACCCTGCCACAATGAAAAGAATCACTGCAAAGGCAGTGCCACCACCTGAGCTCCTTGGAGTTTGGTTTTTCCAAAAGTTTCTCAGAAGTCCATTGTCTGAAAAGATGATTTAATGAGGCAAGCCTTCCAATGAACCACAAGCAACATGTTTCCTGTATAAAACAGAGCACAGTGAGGGCATCAGTTGGCTGTGATGATTTTGATTTACCACTGTGCATTGCCACCAGGTGGGACACACTGGCCGTCATGTTGCAGAATATTGTGGTGGATGGGCTGCCACACAGGCAGAAAAGTCCAGTCATTGTTTTTTTTGAAAGGTGGTTTTAGTTTTGATTATCAAACACATGTAATTACACTGGACAGTATCATCCAGTCATGTGAAATACTGTTTTACTCAGAGAAAAAAAAATAAAAACTGCCTGTTTGCTAAAGACAGGATATAAAAATACCAATGAACAGTTCCAGGAGAAATATAAGAAGAAAGCTACCAGAAAAGATTTGCAAGAAATAAAGACTTCTGTTTCTCAAAAAAAATATTTGGAAAATGCAGCTGTTTTTCCACAAGGTAAACTCAGCTGATTCTACAGCAAAATCTTTCTATGACTTTCGACATTGTTGTGGGCAAAAGCACATTAGTCACTACTTTTGACAGAGATAATGGCTTTTCAACTGCTGTGTACCCTGGTGTATCTGTGACAAATGCTCTGAGAGATAACAGCTATGGCAGAAGCAAGGCTCAGAGGATGAGAGTTCAGGCTGATTGATTGGCCTCTGCCACTACTTCCCAGCATTGTCATTGTCACACACGGATGCACGCTGGACATGTGGGTGGCATTCCAACATAAATGACTGAAAGTGGGTTTGTGAGGCTTCAAGTTAATTTTAAAATTCAGCTTTAGTCTATTGGAACAGATTTGTAATTATATCAGTTGGTGGCATAGATCACTTATTTTGCCATAGATCCCTTCTTAATGTCATCCTACCTGTTTCAAAATAATAACAAGATACAAAATGCATTTAGGAGTATGGGTAAGATATGTCTTAACTGGCTTCTTTTTTACATAGAGTGCTGTCCTTTTATCCATCCATTTTAAACTCAGCTGAAGATCTGTGAATACTTAGAACAAGAAGACAGAATGCATTTAATAGGTCTATCGAACACTGCTGTCATCATACTTAACCTATCTAAAGCCTAACTGGGACATGGCTGGGCACAGAGGGTTTGCAGAAGTCATGCCTGGCTTCAGTGCAAGGCTTTCCCCCTCCAGACTCTGTAAGCAGTGTCTTCCACTCCCCAGAGACCATGGCAAACCAAGACCACTTCCCTCTGCCCAAGAATGGTTCCAGCATAAACCCATGGAGCCAGGAAGGGCACCAGAAACCAGCAAATATGAGCCAAACCAAATGTTTTCTAAAAAACCTCCAGAATATAAGTTCATGAAACAGTTCAGAGAGTTTTACCCTGAGGCTGGAAATGATCTGAGTGTTATCATTGTGTATCAGTCAGAAAAAACTTTATGACTTGCATACTAGAACAAAGTCCAACACAGAAAGCCCATGCTGCAATCTAGTCTACTTCAATACATTAGTATTAATTAATAGACCACACAGATGCTAAATCACTCACCAGAATTCTTTTTTCCTAAGAAAAGTTTGTAATTAGACTAAAAAAAACACCACAACCTACACATAACATCTTTTGGAAAAATAGCCACTTTGTTCTCACCTGGCAATGTTTAGATGTGGTCACAGGAAAGTCCATTTGGAGGTGACATCTTCAATTTGAATGGTAGGGACATATTGTTATATTAATGATTATTTTAACACCTCCTTGGAGTTGTGCACACTCACGAAGTTTTATGAACCACCCTAAAGACAACCAAAAAGCACTTGGCCACTGAAAAAAGGGAATAGCTATTGCAAACCCCCAAGTCCAGGTCCCTGGAACATCAGTTCCAGCATTACAGCATGTAGTTTCCAGAGATTTGGATAGTATGTCTCTGTTTCTGTGCTTGTAATTGGAGTGGTTTCGTCTATAATCAGATGTAACAGAAAAAAGGAATTTTTAAAATCTTGCTTTATTTTCCTGTTTGATAAATTCTGTTATTTCAAGGAAAGATTTGCAGTTTGGTTAGTTTTGATTTAGTTTCTAGACCTATGACTGGCTTGTGAAAGTTTTAACCAGCAGGTCATCTGCTTACGAAAAAATACATCTGTGAACTATGGATGTGGCATTAGCTAAGAGAATTTACAGTGCATCATCATGTGCAGTGAAGCAGATGGACTCTATGGATGAGTTAACAGTGACTTATAAGATTATCTTAAATAATGGAGGGTTTTTTTCCTAAAGGGCTTAAAACTCCATATGCTTTGGGGTTGAGCTAGCTTCACTAGCGACTCTTGCAGAGCATGGGGTATTTCATAAGATTTGCAGAGCAGCAGCTCCCTCTTGCATGTTTAACTTATGCTACATTTTATAAAAAATGTGAACTAGAAAACAGACACCCCCCCAAACCCTCAAACACCAACCTCCCACTGTACCATAGGAAGAGTCACATCCTGTCCTTCTATCTCTTTTTTGGGCTCTTATTACTTGAAAAACTTGAGCAGCTTCCAGTTTAGTCATTTCCCCTTATCAGGAAATTCAGATGAAATTACATTCCTACCGGAGGCTTTTAAAACTGTACAGGAGACCTGTTTGCCTTTACGGGAGATATATTTTACAGACTTCTTTTTCCCATTCAAGAGGTGGCCATCTGCTCACTTTGAGTGCTCACAAACCCTTCTGATTTTCACTGCAGATGTGCCTCTGTCATCTTGTCATTTTGTCATCTTGTCATTTTGTTCCCCAGTTACCCAACCTGGGAAAGGAGAGAAAAGGGCAGGCCTCCACTCTGCAAATTTTATTGAATAACTACTTGACCAGCCTCCCATTAACAGGACGGGACCCATCTGAGACCAAATCTTTGCAAAATTGGGCAGCAAGAACTATACCTAAAGCTAATTTTCTAAACTAAGTGGTATCCACCTGCTTTTAACTATGCTCCAGAAGAATTATCTGGATCAGGATCAATACTCACAAGGTAAGCAAGCTACTGATGTTCATCACCCAGATGAACATGCCTAGAGCTTCCTGCAGCTACCAGCACCTGGCTGTGCTCAGTAATGACCTCTGCACCAAAACACCAGCTAAGGAGAGAAAAAAAATGAGCAAAACAAAGTGGGTTGGATGGAGGAAACTGAGCACTTGTCCCGACAGTCTATGATGGGCAAAAGGGGAGCGATAGAGGATCACACATGGACAGCATGTAGAAGAGGCACTGAGCTTTTCTGGAGGGCCATGCACACATCTCTCTTTGCATGGGGTATCCTCTGCTCTGATGTTTGAACTTCAGCTGTAACAGCCCACTCATCTCTCCCATCACCTCCTATTTCTTCCATATGCCCTCAGCTTCATCCCCCTGCTCAACAAGCCAGTGTCCTCTCCTGGGGCATGCCAAGGCCCTGTTAGAACTGTGATTTCTTTCAGGGCCCCTCAGGCAGCCTTTGCTACCTGCAGGTGAAGGTCCTGGGGAGGTGACCAGGTGACACAACTCCCCTTTTATAAGGTATTCAAAATTATTTTGCCAGGTGAGTGCACCTCCAATGGTTCCCTTTTGGGATCATAAATGACTGTGCAGGTCACGTTCACTAGAAAATAGTAATAATTATAAAAATCACACCAGGATTGCCACCATTTTCCCTGGCTCATAAGGGTCACAAACAGTGTTTGTCTGTGTGTCCAGCAGCCTCGATGCAGAGCTGCTGCCCGATGCTCTCCAAATCCAGTCTCAGAGCAACCTCCAGTGGCAGCGAGCTGTTCCCGCAGACAGGGCACGGATGGCACTGCCGAGAATCCCAGCATGCCCCTGCCACCAGAGAGAATGCTGGCCCTCATGGACATGCAGGAATAATGTATGACCACAGTCATTGCCATTAAGGCACCAGGACAAAAATGAATGAATGAATGAATGAATGAATTAAAAAAATTAAATTCTCAGTACATCTGCATGACTCATCTAACAGCTGAGATGCTCTACTGGCACAAACCCAAACTTGTCATCTGCTTAAAACCCAATTAAAAAGTAGAAAAAGGGGCAGTTACTAGCTTAAAATTTTGTGTGAACTTTCTGCTGGTGACTGGACAAGTCACACACTTGTTGCTATTCAAGAATTAGTGAGATACCTCAGCAAATGCAAAACTAAGCACAAACTCCAGGATCTTTGCTATGTGGAAATGGAATTAACCAAGAACATATTTAGCATTGCCATATATAAAGTGCTTTGTTGAGTGAAAGTCTGAACCACAGTCCACCAACACTGATGAAAGATCTGAGTACTTTGGGTTCACCTCTCTACAAAAAGCCTTCTCTGCTCATCTTTTACCACAACAGGCACACATGCTCTTGTGAATAGAGGGTTACAGGTTACAGTGGCAATCCACAGTGTATTTTGCAATCTCAGCCATGTCTTTTTTATTGTCTCATCTCATATAGTAAGTCTTGGGGAACACAAATTGGCTCAATCTATGCCAACCAAACAGAAGCCTCTACTCTGCAATCCAGGTTCATGCAACAGAAGTTAGTTAGAATAAGTAAAATCAACACCACAAAAGGTAATCAACATTTTATTTATAAACATACATTTACTATAAAAGCTGTTGAGTTTTAGACAAGTTTTCCTAATTTCCAGAGGCATTTTAGAATAAATAAAATAAAGGGAAGATTAGCATTATTGGTACTCAACATTAGCCCCAGCTAGGAGAGCAATCCTTGTCCCTGAATGGACATGCAGATAAGGATGGTCCCCTCCTGGTTCACCAACCTTTACGACATTCACTGAAAACTACAGATGTACTGCATCAATAACACTACATAGCAAGAGTAAGGAAAAAATACACCATGAAAATGGGCTTGTAAAATACAGATGGGTTATGACACCCATTCAGGTTCTCTGAAGTAGTAAGAGGCTAAATAAATTCCAAAACATCTAAAACCCATTACATACATTGTACTTGCTCAGTAAGAAGAAATAATTTTTTGCAACAAATACATTTAGATTGCAGTTCAAATGTAGGAAAGTGTTATTTTTTTTCTGTGCACAAAGTTCCTGATTAGAAATGTATCATCTTAATGTGTTTAAACTGGGAAAAAATGAAAAAAATCTTAGCCTGAATGGATTTGCCACGTAAGATTCCAGAGGGAATATAAAATCAAACATACGAAGTTGGCAAGTACGATTTAGAAAACTGTTGAAAATTATGCTGTGCTGGTGAATAGATGTTCATTAGGAGAAAAAATCGTCATCGTTGAGCGCTGCTTCATTTCGCTTTACATACAATCAACTTCGCTAAAACATGCATATACAAAACTATCTGATAGACACTGGGATCAATTGCTAAGCAGCTCCAGAGACCCAGTGATGTGTCTGCAGTGCTATGCAATATCCCTCCCCCCTTGTTCATGCACTTTATGCCAGCCATGCTCCTAAGCCCTTTGGGCACTTACCCCTACATGAATGAGAAGCAGACCTGACCTCTGAGACAACCAACCCTTTGATGCACTTGGGGACTGATTTGCACATCTAACTCTGTCATGTGGGTGAAGCAGTGCTAGAGACTCATATCAAATAGATGCACAAGCATGCACAGTCTCACTTAAAAATTAGGTTCAGACATTATATATTCACATATCCTTAATGCAGCGCATGGAGTTATACAGATGTACCACATCAGTTATGAAATCTGCTTCTTGAATTTCTGTGTTACATGTTCTTTGTGGGAAAATGTTCCAACAACCACAAGCAAAGAGGAAGCATCCTGGTTATCAAAACCCTTTAACAGTAAATCATGCAGGTGGTTGATTAAAATATAGGATATCACTTTTAGTTCCAAAACATTTGTGTGATTTATTTTATTTTTACTTAAAAATATTCCCCAGGTGAAGTCCACGAAGGACTTCAACTTTTGGATTTATTGCATCCATAAGTCATAGCTGACTGAGTGCAACAGCTTTGCATTTTCTAAGGCACAATATTAAAGAAGTAACATGTAACTTTCCAGCAGATAGTCACAATGTCCTCCAATGACATCGCACGTGTGTGTTTGATGACACGCAGTTTTGCATGGTTATGCGACTCACATGCAAGCAACTGTCTAGCATTTCAATAAATAATTGCTATCTAGAGAACAACTCAGAATTATTGCTTCCCTAATAACCACTTCATTTCTATTTACCAAGACATCAAAAGACAACAGATATGCACATAGATAAAAGAAATCTCTATTCATTTAGTTTTATAGTGGTTTTAAGGCAGAAAAAGAAATTTTTCCCTCCATTTGAATATATTTCCAGTAATTGTTTACCAAAAAGTGCTAGGATATTTTACAGTTGCCACACATTCCCTAACTTTGTCTGTAGATATCTGCTGAACCCCTGTTTCAATGAGCTGCTGGATCACTTTAGTAAGGACCGCATGCTTAATCAAAAAGGACAAAGGAAAACTGTCCCAAACACAGGCAAGGTAGTTTTTCTGCCTGTGAGTCCAGCCTCCTCCCTGCCCATCTTCCACACCTCTGGGTTTTGCTGACTATTTTTGGGTAGTGGATGGAGGAACACAGGCTCAAGGCTGTCTAATTCTCTGCTCTGGGGGATACCCAAACCACACATATTTTTTCTGCATGAGATTTCAACCAAGTGTAATGCTTGCAAGCGAGCAAGCAGAGTCCAACCCACTCGAATCCAATTGGCAAGTTACATGCCAAAGAGAAAAGCTTCACCACAGCATCAAACTGCAGCTCGGAGACTCACACCTCAGAGGGTTCTGCCCACTCAGCCACCTCTCCCCCATATCCTCTTTCCTCGGGTTTAATAACAATACAGGCTGCTGACTTAGTAAGAAGGTTTGCTCCTGATGTGAATTTTTCCATTGTTAATGGTATGCAGTCTTTAGGTTTAATGAAGAAATCTTTATTTCAGAGAATATTAAGCTATAGTCACGAACATTACTTGAGGTACACAAACAAAAAATCCTATGACTAAAGGCGCAATAATTTATTTGTATAACTTCTACCCTCCATTGAAGGTAATATAAACACAAAATGCTTCAGAATTACAGGATGAATTATCAAACTAGTCTCTGTATAAAAAAAGTTATAGCTTCAGTTATAACAGAGAAGTCGTGCTGTGATGTTTAGTTTTTCAAATGCACTGATTAGATACTATCTTAAAATTACTTCTCAGCTCAAGTTGGCATATTCTATAAAGGTTCTGTAAACTTAACTTTTTAATTGCTAGAAATATTAAAACAAAACAGCTTTATTGCATGTTTTTTCTCTTATTACTTTCAAAAGAACAAGGTAACAGACTGGGTATCATAAGCATACCTGAAAGGTGGTTTTGTTTTTTTTTATAGTACTTAGGCTTTGCCTTCCCAAACATGGTCATACATATTTTGCAAATTTCTTAAGGAAGCAAAAACCAACATATTGCATTTCAAAGGAGCAGGTGCAGCTTTTCTGTGAGTTTTTAAAAATGAGATGAGAGCCATCATGTCCATGGATTCAAGCTTTTACAAGTGATTGTCTGGAGGCAGCCGATACATACGAGAAGAGAGTTCCTTCTTGAAAGTTATTAGGACTGAAAATCGTGTCACAATGTAGTTGGCTGTCCAGCAGCTGGGTAAAACAAAACCAAAACAAGTAATTGGTTACAAATTTTAACAAATATAGACTTTTCTTTACATGATCTCTACAATTTAAAAAAATGCATCTGGAGCTACATATTTTCATGCCCTGTTTTTCCTTCCTCCTGCAAAGCTGGGGCACTAACTACTACAAAGAAGGATTCAGCATAACTCCAGTGGAAATGTATTTTCCTTGCTGTGTGTTGAATGCATTCTGCAGGAAGTTTTACTTTACACCCAAAGTGCTTGTGTGCATATTTATTTCAGGCTCTGCGGTGGCAAAATAGAGAAGCAAAGGACTGTTGAGTCATCTTCAGCTGTGCCTAGTTTGCATTACCTGGTACTACAGACTCCTTGTGTTATTTGGCCATATAGGGAATCTCATGAATTTACTTCTTGCCTTGATGAGTGACTTCAACACTCACCAGACTGTAACCATTCCCTGTGTTTGACATTGAATACAGAATTTTCTTCCTTGTAGGGTTTCATTGTACAGAAACAACCTACTGATAAAAACCCTGTCCACTTTTATCTGAAAACCAGAAATATTTTAGACCCCAGACCACTATGTAATCCTTAACGCTTTTCTTGTTGTCTTTTTTGCTGATTTATTTTAAAAACAAGTAATCAATTTTTTCAGATAAGCTTCTGGGAGCCAAAATATTTCATTGAGATGTCCATAAGCATCTCAAAACTATACTGACTAATCCCAGGTTAGTCAGAGACTGTAATTTTTGCCCACTGCTGCACAGGTTTCAAATGCAGCCATGGGGGCAGGAAGGTAGAAGCCATGCAATTGAACAACTGATTTCACATTTTGCAGCATTATTCCCAGAACTGAAAGGCAAAACACTGACATTGCACCAGTTTATTCTTAATTTCAGGTTTGCAGTGCATCAAATTTTAGTTAAAAATTAGCAACTAGCAATATTTGCCATTCTGTCAAAATCAGTCCCTTTGAATTGTCAACAACAGTTACTCTAGCTTAAATTCAACTCACTAGATTTTGAGATTTTGCATGACCAGTGGACACAGCAGGAAGAGGTAATTTGTAGTAAAAATTACAAACCCCTTGCCATTATTATTTTTAAGGAGCCATACATTTTTTCAAAACCTATTTCCTCTGTCATGGACTTGGTTACCATTCTGCTGGGTATGTACAAATGTGAAATATTATTATATGAAACACTGCACATAGCTCTGTAATGCATTTTCCAGCAGCACTGCTGTAGAAATGATGGAAAGAGTGATTTCCACAGCACAGAAGCTGATAATTTATTTGAGCCTTTATCTATCCTCAAGGAATATCAATTTTTATTTAAGCAAAAAGGACTAAGAAGAAAAGGAAATTATGACTTTTATACCTTCCCGTTTTTTGTGTAAAGATGGATGTGCAAATCTGCATTTTAAGGCTCAGGACGTCATCCACACGGGGAAGGTTTATAGTATCAAGCACAAAGGGAAAAATCTATTTCTAAATATTTCAAGTTAAATAAATAATAAAAAGCTGATAACATTTCTTAGCAGAATTAAAAAGAAATCTCCAAAAAAACAGTTATACAATAGCACCCTCTAGCTCTGCTGATGGAGAAGCATCTCCTTCCTGAAGCATCAGAGCAAAAGTACCCATTTTTCTTCTGGCAAAGGTAGGAAAGTACCTTTCCTACTCCTGGATTTCTACAGTCAGTGCTTTTGAGAGAGGACAAGGGCAATAGCAAGTGAAAAGAGCCCTAGATGTCCACTTATCAGCTGGAACTGCAGGCAGTGAATATATCAAATCATATTTAACAGGAATACAACAATTAGTCCTATTGTTTTGCATCTTACTGTTTTCCACAAGGTGGAAACCAGCATGGAGACTGACCATCACTGGTGACATTGGGGTGAAGCTAAAATGTTCTAGTAATTTGGTATCAGTCACAGAAATCCAGGACTTGGAAAGACGTTTAGGTGACCTGTTCTAAAGCTGCACAGTCACCAGGTTTTCTTTCTGACATGCAGTTGTCTGGCTCATTCTTCAAAATTTATGGCAAGCAACACCATTTAGCATATATCTGAGGATACCACCACAAGGATTCACTATGAGTTACAGAATGTTCTTAATATTTTACATGACCATTTTGTCCACAAAAGGGAGGCCTAGAGATTTGAAAAACGGGAATTTCTCCAAACATGGCCCAGGGTCATAGACTGGGTAGAATTATCTACTTTGTCTCATGTGATGTGAGAGATCCAAGCCTCCGGGTCATGCAGTATGTGTGCATAGTGTAGGAGTTTATGTCTATGCACAGAAACAGCCTTTAAGTCTAATAGTGCTGAAAAGACATCATTTGAGCAAAATTTAATGGGCTTGGAAATATTTTCTGATAAGAGAAAATAATTAAAATGGCATGGGAAGACTCTTCTTCCCATGATGAAGCAATGCCTGAGTGTCAGAACCAAACCCACCAGCTAAAATCATGGCCACAGCAATGCTAAAGTCCCCAGTATTTGGCACTTACTTCTGGATCGGATGTAACAATCATTGCAGTTAAGAAGACCATTTCTAATTCTGACATCTGTGCCACTTGCTGCATCTCCCAGCTGTCCCTTGCAAATGCCACACTGTCAGTTGAAGAACAGAGAAAGTAAGAGAGACCATGCCCTACTATCAGAAACAACTCTTCCCAAATTTTTACTTTTGTTAGGTAGTTCTTGGAATACTGAGAAAAATACCCCCCTAGAATGCATCCCATACTCCTAGGGAACACTGTGAATCAGTAAGAGGGTTTTTATAGAGTCAAAAGTGTTTAGAACTGGATTTCAGTAGTCTCCACCTACACAGAAGTGATGTCTAATTATTACATGGGACATTTGACTTTAAGATTGCATTCTGGAGCCAGGCCAGTTATGATGAACAAAGCTTAAAAAGGCCAGAGATTTAGTCTGGGTAAATGTCTAAAAGCAAAAAAGTCTTCACAAGTGTCTAATATCAATTGGGCCAGAGATAATGGAAATGGATACTTTCTAAGTTCACTAGAAAATACTTCAGGTTATTTCCAAACTGAAGCATTCAGGAACAGTCAAGAAATACTTCTGGTGAAACCCAGATTACACCACTCATTCCACAGTCAAAGCTTTCCAACCACGGGGCAGATCAAAGGTGGCTTTGGGACTAACCATGTTTTTGGAAGGAAAACAAAAAACACCTAAAAAAATTGCAAGGCAAATAATGTTATATTTAAAAAACAATGAGCACAATAAATTATATGATGCTTCCCCCCCATAATTATAGAAGTTAAGTTTGCTTGCTTGATCACAAGTTTTAGTCCAATTAACGTCTGAGTGCAAAATAACACATTAGTTGTGTTATTTCCACTTCTTTATAAACAGACACATCCAAACACACATAACAACCATGTAAATCCCCTGGTCCTTTCATTTTCAGTTTTACATCTACTCTCTACTTGCACTGTGCATGATTTGAGATTTTTCTTAATAAAGCAAGAGACATACCCTGAAGCACTGAATATGGAAATAAAGACCAAGTGTTTCAATGATCATGGCAGCTCCTTTTCCAAGAGGGAGACCACAGGTAGAACAAAGCTTCTTCCCACTGATAGACCTAGGAGACAGACATGGCTGTAAGAACACAGTAACTGATGCTAAAATGGAGCCAAATGTTTAGATAGATTTAGCACGAGGGACAGGATGGGAGGAAGGAGCACTGGAAGGGTTTACATAAATACACATTGACCCTTCAGCTATGTTACTGAATCAACCTGAATGTCTGCCTTCTAGACAAGCAAGCAAAGGCTTAAAATGCTTGAATGCACAGCAGCTCAGACACATTTCCTTTCCAGTCTGTGGTGCTAGATCAAGGAAGATGCAAACCTCCTGACAGAGGCCTGGGTGGCAGGCAACCATGCCTGTGGATTCACAGAATCAGAGAATGGTTAGGGTTGGAAGGGACCTTAAAGATCATGTAGCTCCAACTCCCCTGCCATAGGCAGGGAACCTTCCACTAGACCAGGTTTTTCAGAGCCCCATTCAACCTGGCCTTGAACACCTTGATGGGGAGTCCACAGGCTCTCTGGGCAATCTTCTCCAGTGCCTCACCACCCTTATAGTAAAGGTTCCTTAGACCTAGTCACTGCCACAACAATTCACACAAATTACCCGAGTCAGACTCTCAGCCTGGAAACTTTTCAATTTATTTACAAATGGACTTGCTCACTGCAAGTCAGAAAACAGGGATGCTATTCTTGCACCCAATCAAGCTGGTGAAGTCAATAGTGACAGCATAACTACAGTAGCACAGACAGACCAGGCACTGGCTGACTCATTTCAGTCACTGCTGCTGCAGCCACTTAATACTATAACTAGTTAGAGAAAACCTGATCTCCATCATCCATTGGATCTCCATCTGCCATGCAAAAAATACTTCAACTCACTCCTTCAGCAGTCCTGTCTGGACCTCTCTCATAAATCTGCTGTTGGATGACAAGTGGGTGAAAGTTCAGCGCCCCAGGAATAACTGGTGCCCTTTTTCATAATGGTTTAAATAGCAGTGCAGGTGCACACTTCTATGGGTCTCACGCTCTTCCCTTCTCTCCTGCCTGTCAGCCTGCCAGAACTGATGCTTGGCCTAGTGAGATGAACCTGAGACTAAAAGGGATCCCCTGCTGTTCTGTGTCATCCATGCTTTTTTTCAGACAGAGCTGAAACCAGCAGAGAAACTTTGTGATACTTCGTGAGTTTTGAAAAGACAATTTGATGAAATCCTAATCAGATAAGCAAGTTTACAATCTCTTGCTTTAAGGTTTTGATGCAGCAACACAATAAACCACCAATAGAGACAGATCTGTACTGCAGCACGACAAAAGAGCCATTTTGGGGGAAAAAAAAGACAGAGAAAGAGACAGAAGCAGCAGAAAAGCTCATCACAATTAGAAAATTGTCCTTGCTTCCACTCTTGAGGTCACCATGTACACAGGCAGCAGAGACACGACTGTCTCATTGCTTCACTATCATTATTCCTTTTAGAATAACTTTGCTGGGTTTTTTTCCTCCCCTCCTACAACCTTAACCTTTCTGCTTCTGTGTTATTCCTGAGTTCACCTTTGTTTTTACTTCTCCTCCGCTATGAGAGTTACTGCAAGAGCAAGTTAAAGTCCTGGATCTCGGGAAGTTTTTTAGAGTTTTCTAACATTTAAGTGGAATAACGAATTACATCCCATCTATTGTTTACAAAACTAAGATCTATTTCAGCAAAAGATCATGCAAAAGATTCTCAGATCAGAATACAGCTGCTAAATTATATGAAGTAGCTATCCCAACTAGCTACCTAGAGCAAGGAAATGATCTGCAATGCCACCAAAACTGCAGCTACTGTTATAAAAACATAATAAATTGTTCACATAAAAAATTCCCAATAGTTTCGTGTCAATGCAAGTGACATGAGAAGGAGGGCTATGCTCTGAAACATGAAGAAAAATGTAATTTAAATAGAAAAAGAACTTGCTATGTTCTGTGTTGTATTACTTTACCCTATTTAGTAAGCAATCTGATTTTAATATACCCCAAATTACCAGTGATATAATCAGGCTACAGCTAAAATTTATTTAGAGTTAGTACACATAACTCACTGAAAGATGTATAGATTGCTTGAGAGAATCAAATCTCTAGGAGATTAGCATGATTGTGGGCAAATGAAAAATCAGCAAAAAAGCAAAATGCATTTCTAGTTTGTAGTGAAAGAAAAACTTTCTTTTTAAATCAGCATGTACCAATGTCTAGAACAGACCTTACTCCTGAGCATGTGACTATTCACAATGAAGACACCCTTTGGCTTAAGTGCTCTGAGCTCACACTTTGACTGAAGTTTATACTGTCCCACTTCAGTTTTATTGAAACTTCAGTGATCAAGCAGAGTTTGAGAGCTGCTTTCTGAACTGTGTTACTTGAAAACATAACAGTACCACCAAAGCAGGCAAGAAATATGGGAGAGGGAGCTACATGTTTATCCCATGGACAGTTATGAATCGCAACATTTAGCAGACTTAATAGTGCATCCACGTAATACTAATGTGATTTTCACTTTGGCAGTTCATCAGCAACTACAAGATGTGTGTGGTCTGCAGAATTCCTTATTGACCTTTAGTACCTGTTGGGTGACTGACTCAGAGCAGCAGGAGAGCAGGGAGATGACGGCCCAGATCGGAAGTTCTCATGATAGCCTGTCCTAAAATACAGCAGAGAAGATGCATTACTACAGCTGAACAACAAATAAAAACACATTTTGTGTGGAGAAATTCCAGTTAGTGAATTTCAGGATTTTTGGTTCTGAGCCTTAGTCTGCTTGCTGCTGCTCAATCAGGTAACTCACAAGGTAATCAGCCATGTGGAGACTCCTGCCCACCCCACCAATCCATCATAGCTCCCACCACGATGAAGGAGGGTTAAGCCAAGTCACACCACACCACACTACACTCTCTGTTGGCCCTTTACAGTAAAAAGGAAGCTACCACCACCGAAAGGTGGTTTATTTGGTTAATGGTTAATTCGTATCCATGCTACCCTGCAAGAGTTTGGTAAGCAAAACCATGGTTTTTAATCACAGGACTAATTCAAACTCTAACTGCTTAGAACTGTTTACAGATTAAACAACGATTTTCTTAAACATACACACAAGCAGTTTATTATGAGGAATGGGTAATCAAACCTCAATCTACATTAGTTTTGACTGGATACAACCTTCATAGAGGCAACAGATTCTGCAGAAGACTGTGTTCGTATATATACTAATGAAAACAGATGTTCCTTTCTCATTACATAGCTACTTTTTGTAAATATTAGGCAAACAGATCCCTTTTTACCAAAAGAATTAGTGCTACCATTCAGTAAGGCTTACTCAAAATCACAAGGCAAAGCAGCAAAGAAAAAAGACCTTACCAAAATTTACAGCAGAAAGGAAATACTACACTCTATAAAGCGTATAATCTTTGAAGGATCGTGTATTTGGAGGATGGGGAATGAAGTGCTTGGATATCGGCTTCAAACAGGCAGACATAACCTGATATTCCCACCCTCATATTTAGCTGCTTATTAGCCATAAACGTTTGTCTCAGGCACTTAAAACAAATTAACCACATGAAAAGTTATGCAGATATGTACTAAAAGAGCTACAGAGAAAGAAAAGAGAGGCATGCAGGGGGTGTACTCCCTCCTGAAATTAGTAACCGTGGTGCCTGTAATGAGAAGCAAAGTAGATAAATGTTAGCAGTCTTGGTGGGAAAGCCAGACATGAAGGGTGCCATCACACTGCAGGACTAATCAAACCCAACCTATACAGGATGCTGAGCAGGAATATAAGCAAGAACAGAGCAAGCAGGACTTCTCAACCTCTTCAGTAACTTTGATGTTCTCACCTCCTTGCTTCCCCTGCAGAGCTTGATTGCTGTCCCACAGTCTGGCCCAGGAATGGTCTCTGCCGAACATCCTCTGCGCACTGTGGAGATCGCTTTGTCAGCAACTGCTGATTCCAGGAGATATCTACAACAAGAGGTGGGGAAAACTCAGTTTTTGAGGCAAAATGCTTCTGTCAATATTTATAGACCATCATGGCTTGTGGGTACACCACAAAGGAGAGAGATGTACTGTTTCTTAAAATAAACTTCTCAGAAAGCCTCCTCAAAGTCAGAGACAGGCTTTGCTACATCAGAAGACCTCTACAGAACATCATTCCTTTGCATTACCTTCACATACACATGATCTATCCTGCTGCTGAATCTGTTTCTGAAGGGGGAAAGGGCAAGGTTAAACAACCATGCATCCACAAATAACACTTGGGAAAAGAAAGTATTGTAATAATGAAGGAAGCACCAGAGACACTGAAGCTTCTATGGTGCTGGAGGATCCGTCTCAATAGCAAGAGTTAAAGGGATGATGGTATAGTCACTGCTCTCCATAAACCTACTGATAAACAGTAATTCCTTTGTAATTTTCTTCTGTGCTTCAGATGGCTCAGTGACAGTAACAGCCTCACAGCAAAAAGCAATGATCTGTGTGATGCTCAGGCAGCCACCCATCCCATCTTTGAGACAGAGTGCATTACCTGGACCCTGCAAGAGGAATTTTGTAGCTCACAGGCTGGGGGAAAGCCTTACCCTGCCGTGTACCAGCCATCTGGTTAAGAGAATGAAAACTCTGCTGGAGCCTATGAAAGGCCTGTTCCTATTTTGATATCAAGACAATAAATCCACGCACCTGATTATTTAAGGGCTTAAGGAGGGAGCAAGGATGGGATGTTTTAAGAGGCAAGAAAGGAGCTGTCAGAATACTTGCAGAGAACCAAACTGTTGAAAAGAGCCTAGAAAAACCCTGAAGCAGGGTTATTAGCAGAAGTAGTTTAAAACTGTCAAACCTGTTTAGTTTGCTTAATCACTACTACAAATCCCCAAGGCTGTATTGCTGGGTAATATATGTTCTGCTTTCTTTCTTTCTTTGTGCAACTTTTATCAAAGCACTAAGAATACAATACAACTGAGACAAGGAAAGCAAACCTGCTAAGTTTAAAAGACTGAATTTGCATTTGGAGGAAGCAATAACACTGAAAACTTTTTGCTCTATAGACACTTCATTTTTTAGAATTATGAATTTTTATGCTGAACTGAAAACAAAAATCTAAAACTTGATTTCAAAATTTGTGGGGTTTTTTCTGCCTTTAATTCTACTTATTTACTTTCCACTGTTCACTTGTATTAGATAGATAATGATGCTAAATTCATGAATTTGTCTTTTTATAGGGTGACCCTCATGACAGCAATGCTTTGGGAAAATTCCTTTCTTCAAAAATGTCAATACTTATGGGAGCTAAAAAAAAAATAAATTAAATGTCATTAGACATTTCTAACGACAAAATTGAGGCAGGTGTCACTAGGCTTGACTTGAAAAGGTTACATATCACATTATAGTGATTGTTACTGGACTAAAATGGACATAAAGAATCTAATTACCTATAAAAACCACAAAATAAGTGTTGGAAATATGCTCTCTGCATCAAGATAAATCTTATATGTATGTAAGATTATGTAAAAGATGGAAGATAACCATTTTAACTGCTACTGTGAACATGCAGACCTATAAACAAGATACCTGCTGCAGAAACTCTCATCTCTGATGAAAACAAGAAGAGTTCAAATTTCATCTGAACATATTTATCTTTGCTAACATAAATTAAATTTTTAGTCTGAGACATTCCAATTTTGAAGATATGTATGTACTGTCAATTTTTAAAATTCTTTGAGCTAGATTTCTGCCTGATTTCTATCTGGAGAAGAACACATGCATAGGAAGACTCTTACT
Organism: Eopsaltria australis; assembly: GCA_034509425.1. Lineage (NCBI taxonomy): Eukaryota > Metazoa > Chordata > Aves > Passeriformes > Petroicidae > Eopsaltria > Eopsaltria australis. Next base: position 1,940,259 of record JAVTVJ010000030.1, read on the forward strand.
TTCATCCTGAGTTAGTGGCAGATTCAGTCTGACAGGTGAGCTGCGCTCCATCACCGGCACGTGGTGCTCCTGTTCACTTCCTCCTTTCAAGATACCAGTCTCTGGGTAACCTGAGAGCACTTTATTTCCACTGCCAAGAAAAATAAGTCACATTGTATAAATAAAGCCAGGAAAAATGTCATCTAGAATATAATGGCAAAATCAGACTTTTGAATATCAGTCTATTTTTTACAAAAAAATTTTTGTTATTGTGTCAATTTTGCAGTAACAAAACCTCAATGAATTTAGAAGTTTATCTCCAAATAATCCAAGTCTTCCTGCTTACCTCAAACCACCACTTAGATGTGCTGAAATCTTTAGATTTGTGGAAAATGGCTTCTTTGACAGAAAAAAAAGCTTTTATCCATGTTCTGTATACACTGCTCAGCATCATCAGATGCCTCTTCTCTTTTGTGAAACCTGTTAATTAGCAGTTGAGCAAAGTCCAGGACTTTAAACACCCCCTGGCATGTTTGGGTATGGCATTTGTGAGATGGCCAGGTAATTTCACACAGGTTCTGAGTGAGAAAAGCTACTATTCCTGTATTCCTTCAGGTGGCTTGTGAAATGCACACAAGAAACAGCGCAGTGATGTATGCAGATGTCTGAGCTAAGTTCTGATCTGGTTGCTGTGACAGCCTCTTGGAAAGCCATACAGGGAAAAGACAAGCCTTATGACATGCACAACTAGCACAGTGCACTGCCACACGTGTGTCAGCCTGCAGGGCCAGTGAATATTGATCAGGATATATTGTATCGAGGTCACCAGGTGCCCAAGCTCCAGCATCAATCACAGGCACATGTGATATCCCAGAAGCCAACAGAACTCAAAGCTCTACAGGGTAATGAAATGCTTAGGGCTAATACATACCTCCTCTTTTCTTGCCAGAGATCGTTTTCCTTGCTTTTCAGAGATGGCATACTGTCCTGCTCCCACATCAGCTTTTTCTGCTTTGTAGCTTCTTTTTGTTTTCCTTCCCCTGGACAGCTGTTTGAATCCGTTGAGTCCTAGAAGACAGACGAAGAAGGAACAAGGAACTCCTTTTGAATTTGGCATTGGTACACACATGAGTAAAGTACAGGCTGCCCCTAGATACATTGTGTTGACACACCTTATTTTCAAAAGGAACATCTCACATTTATTTAGTAGAACCATTTGACCCTGGTAAGGCAAACTTTGGATTTAATTAAGACTCTAACTGAAACAACAACTAATTGGACTAAACTGAGCATGAAATAAGTTCATTACCAATTATGGTGTTACAGATGGCAAATTAAAACTTCCCATTACGTACTCTTTGACAGAAATCCTTGAATTACTTTGAGAGTCTAGACAGTCTCCCATTGGACTTGCAAGGACTTCGTGAGTGACCTCAGCTTGCTGTCTCTGTCTAGGAGCAAAGCATTACTCCCATGCACTGGGCATCCTCAAAGGGCAAGACCAGTCCTACTTCCCAAGGTGTACTGGAGTGGTTCATACCTGACTCGTGGAGCTTGAGTAAACAATGGCATGAGATCCTTCACACCTGGGTGCAGGCAGTGTCCTGACTGTGGCGTAAGCAACTCCACCAAGGAAGTTACTGCTACACAGCCTTGTGGAAAACTAGCCATGGCTGATGCCCTTGCACAGAGATAAGTGAGAACAGGGGGCAGGAAGGAGGAGAGGATAACCAAATGATACAGGAGTCCTAATCCTGAAGCTGAATGGAGAAAGGCAGATGACTGGGTGCAGGTGCCTTAGATCACAGAAAATTATGTCTGTGAATCCCACATTTACTCAACTCTGATCTCACTGGGGTGTCATTCTCTGATCTCTGAAAAACTAATTTAATTAGATACTAGATGCATTGAATTAAACATTCCATGCTGCATGTGTTAAAAAAAAACAACAAACATAGAGAGTAAACATTCCTCTGTTTGTTTTGCTTTCTAGGAGGGATGACGGGAGAGAAAAGGAGGAAAACTGGGGAGGTAGGATTCAGTCTCATCTGAGATATACATAAAGCACTATTTTACACTTGAGATTTTGGATTCAGGAAAACCACTTAAGATTTTGTTGGCTTTGGAAGATAATTGAAAGAAACAGTTTTTTTCACAACAACGGTTAAAGAACAGAGGCAGCTGCAGAGAGAAAGTATCACTCTCTGCTCTAGCTGGAAATGGGATGGTACCAGTTTGCTTGGGAATACAGCTATTCAGTTGTGAAAATCTGTAAGTTACAGCACTCTGAGGTATCTCCAATTAGAGAAGGGACCCAGGGAATACCCTTAGTCTTACTGCTCCCAGACTTTGGTAGCCTTTGGCAAAGGATTAAAATTTGCACTAAAGATGGCTTACTCTTCAGTGCCTTACTACTCCATGAGAAACTCACCACTGTCTTGTTTCCTTCAGTGGTAGAGGAAGAAGAGGAGAGGAGCTCAGCAGAGTTTGAAGAAACAATGAATGGAACTACAGTATCCTCAATTATCTTACGTTCCTAAAGAAAGAGGATCAGGAGAGAGTGGGGGTTAAAAATACAGAATGTAAAATATGAGCTTATGAAACACATAAGAAAAACAAGATTTGGCCACATGCCATATTTAGATGGCTAGATAAGGACTTGTAGTACTAAGAATAATGGTAACACCTGAATTTTTAATTTGCTTCAAGGTTTTGCACTTCCATTCCTTTTACCATTGCCATGTTTGAGATGGAATTTCCAAAACAGGAAAGAATATTTCACTTGGCATGGAACAACTGTTCCTCACAGTACCAGTGTATTAAGTTTAATATAAAAGTAAGAAATTACCCTTGGTACATGAGAAACTTATTCTGAAAGCTGAAAAAAAAAATTCTTGTTTAGACCACAAATATGTCCCTTAAGCACAGATGAGAAACCACCCATTTACATAATGCATAGACAAACTTATAAATATTTTCCAGTTTCCTGCAATAATGATCCACATACAACAGAAGAAAGCCACTATCTTATGGATTGTTAATATTCCCCCAACTGCAAGTTTTGAACACCTCTTATAGGTTTTTTTTTTGAAGGTCAGTACATAACATTTCCACGATCAAACCCAAGGCAGACAACAATTTCATCTGGAGTTGCACCAAGTCTAGGCACCAAGTATATGCCAAAATACACAAGGCTCTGCCTCCGCAGGGGAGTCTGAGCGTGCCCAGACACAGCTGTACTGACTCACCCAGACTTGCACAGCAATTAGACACCTCCACCTATGCGGAGGTGCTGAGGATACCTGTCCAAATATTTAAATATTTTTCCTCAAAACACCTACGGGAGTGTTTAAGAGAAACAAACCTCCTCAGAATTCAGCCTGGAAGTGGATTTTCATTAATTAATCTAGGTATGGGATTATTTTTTTTGTTACATAAGTGGGCGCATTTAAATAAAAAAAACCAAAAAACAAAAAATAACCTCCTTCTTTGAGACTTATACCTCCTCATAGTATCTACGTTCCTCCTCTTCAACTTCTCTCTGGGCCTTTTCCCATTCCTCTTTCAGCTTGTCCTGCTCCTTCTGATACTTCTCCTGTATATGGATACAAATGCAGGTAAATTCAGAGCATTCAGTATTAAGAGCAAATTCTGTAATGTCTCCACAGCAAAAATGAATTTGCTAAGAGTAGTTTAATCAGAAATAGGATAAAATAAAAGGATAAAAATTGGAAACATCCATGGGGAAAAAAAGCTTCTTTTTCACTTTCCCATTTTTTTCTAGGCTTTACATTTAACACATTCAAACTTCAAGGAACTTTTGACACAATAGAAGCTTGATTTCTTTGAAGTTTTAAAATCTTTGGTCAGAAATTAAGTTCATGCTCAAAAAAATCAATAATTCCTAGTTTATCTTACCATATTAAGTTTCAAAAACTGTTTCAGACCCTGAAATACTGAGACAATGGTTGCACATTAAAAACTTCAGCAAAGTAGCATATAAATAAACACGTTTTGCAAATACCGGTACTAATTTAAGAGATATGCCAATACAATTTAATGAATGATGAATAAATATGCAAGTTTACAAGATAAATGAATAGTGTGTAAAGGTTTGAAGAGAGTAAGCTTAGAATTAGCTAAGTAGCTTATTTTCTTCCTAATGGGATGATTTCTTAAGAATTGTTTTCACAGAGTTTTGCACAAAAAATTATCTCAGAGGTGTTTAAACTTGTTTGTGAGAACTGGTTTGAATACAGAGAGGAATGGTGACTTCCATTTCCCTCTTACACCAGTTCCAACATCTGTTAATATTGGTAACCACATCTGCCTAATCCAGAAGAGAAGCATTTACTATTGAGAGAGCACCCACATGTGCCAGAAATATTACTGTGAGAATTTTACACCATTTTAAGAGGTGCAAAATTAGATGATCTCAAGAAAGTGTAGAGACACACAAGTCCTCCTTAAAGGATTAAAAGACCCCATTTTATTATTCTCCATCCTTTGACAGTTGTTTACTCTTCTTGTTATATGGAACAAAGATATGATTTCTTTCGGATCAGAGCTAGTCACAGGTTCAAAAGACACTCGTGACTGATTGGGAAATTCAGGTTCTCATGGCCACTGTATTTCTTCCAACTAGGACACAAACCTAGAACTTCTAGAGTTTACTCTACCACTAGGCAAAACTAATGGTTGTCTTGAAGAGATTTCCCTCTCTCACAAAACCCCCTCAGGCCCAAGTCCTTTCATGTCCAAATTTAGCTTGATATTTTCAAAGAAGAACCTGTGAAGAAAGCAGCATTCTACAACAAGTTATTAAGACCACCATTTTAAAGAGGAGTTGCATGGACATCAGAATTAGCAAATTGTCAGTCTTGATAAAGAGGCCCCAAGTAATTAAGTGTTTTGCAGTCTGTGCTTGGCATAATTTAAATGTAATTAAGGACCAACACATTTTGTTTAACTCTGCACTGGATTGCAGGACCAAGTCCTTTTGTTCTTTCCATGGAGTGGGGAAGGGGGACATGAGAGTGCCTAAACCACAGAGAACATGTGTATGTTCATTTACCACTCAACTGCCACAGAATTTGCTCAAGCATCCACAGATGATGTGGAAAACTTGACACAAAATGCCCAACTTTTGTCCAAAGGGACAGTTCAACAGCTGAACCACACAGTGGAAGACATACAGTTTCTTCCCTACCTGAAGCAAGCGTTCTTGCTCATGCTGCCACCTTTCCTGGCGCTTTCGCTCTTCTTCTGGATCCCAGGACCAAAAATTGAAACGCTTACATGAAGGAAAACCAAGCTATTAGACTGTGACACTACACTTCACATGGCTACCAGAGAAAACTTCACTGTGCCTGATTAAGCCTTGCCAATGATTCTAGTTTCAATGGGAAACTGAGAACTAGATAAGGGTTCTCTCAGTTAGCAGGCAATATTCCTAGCTTCACTCACATTTGGGATTGCCCATTCTTAGCCACATCATAAAAGAACCATTAGGTTTGCAAAGAAAGTCTTGGGAAACTTCAGCTGAAGGGGCAAAAAAGATCTTAAAGAAAGCTCTAAGCATCACTGAACAGAGCCATCTCCAGGAACTCAGATTTAAAGAACATATATATTTTGCTTCTCTATAATCTTCTTCATAACATGAAAAGCAATTTTAGATTGCAAAAAATATTCTCTCATTTTATGTCTGCCAGCACAACAGCCTTGCTTTGGATTTTTATCCATAATGAGATAAATCCTCAGGCTTCTCTAAGGACCCTATTACATGATACATTTAAAATCCTTATAATCAAGGGCAATTTCAGATACTTACTGTCATATTCCTTTTCACTACGAGTAGTATTTGAATCTCATGGGAAGAGATTATGTCTATTTCTATGTGACAAACAGAATGTGAAATACTGTGTACTTCAGAGTAGCATTTCTGGTGTGTTGGGTTTTTTTGTTTCATTGAGGAAACAGTAGAATTGTGAAATCCTTTCCTTTCCATGCATTTAAAATACAATGGATAGTTTAGAATTACATATTTAGAGATGGTGAAACTTTAGTGGCTCCAGCAACCAAATACTGTATAGCCAGCTCCAGATAAGAGGAAAATGCATGAATTCCGGATTCAGACAATGTCTTGATTTGGGTTGTACTTCTCCCCTCACATGTCCATGAGAAAAAATTCTCATTCTGATTTAGGCATGTTACAAGACAGTTTTCATAAAAAATTAATTTCTGCTAAACACAAATCGCTAAACCAAACAATTAATGCATAGAAGGTACTCACATTTGATTTATCACCAGTATCAGAATCAGCTATTAAAAAAATGAGAACAATGAAAGATTAAATTTAACATAGCAAATTTTCCTCAGCTTGCAAATAAATCTACATTATATCTGTATAAGAGAGCTTCATGTTAGTTTCCTATTTATTCCCACAACCAAATGCAAGGACTAATTGGAAGCAAATAAATCAGAAAATCAGTTTACTCCCATCACCAACAAAACTACTTTTTTATCTGGGTATAGAGGAGCACCATATTAACTAATATCAGGTTCTACTCTACCACTAGCTAATGCCATCTACTTCTGGCCACAGATGTTAGCAGTGTTCAGACACTGAGTGTTACCTACCTTGATCTACTTTTCCCTTCGTGATTCAATGCAAGGAAGGAAAAAGTACAGCAATGCTAAAAGGATGGGACTACACTATTCAAGAGCCACAGTTACAAAGAGAACCATTGCCATTTTCTATCCAAATGTCTTTGAAAATTAGACTGATTTAAAGAAATTAAGAAAAAGGTATTTATAGGCAAGGCATTTCTTTTGGGTGCCTGAAACCAGAGCATCACAACAATGTGCAACCCAACAGCTCTTGGTCAACTGTGCAGCAGGAATAGGTATTTTCTACGAAAGCAAGAGGTAGAACAAGTCCCCGTGATCATCAGCTTTCACCCCAGCCTTGCATCCGAAGACACCTACGGCTGGAGCAGCAGAAGGGCTGGAGCTGTGCTCAGCGCCGCATTTACCTGACTGGGAGAAAAACTGTGAGCGCCGCCAGTTGTTGCGGACCCTAAGCGGAACCGTGGCCCCGTGGGGCGGCTCTGCAGGCAACGGCACGGAGACAAAACAAGAAACAGCGTGGTGAAAAGGTGATGGCAGACTCTCAGACCTGAGCCACCTTGGCTACCAGAGGGATTTTGTCTACAGTCGCTTTGGCCCATGGCAGGTAATGTACAATGGACCTGAAGATCGCACGGACTGTCTGTATTTAAACGCTACTTTTGCAACACGGCACCTGAACTTACATGAGAGCTCTAGTACACTGATGCAAGGGCAGACACTCCTTCGAGTCTTTGCACAGTGCTTGCATTCATTCCTATTGCAGATACAGGTTTTAACAGATTTTGTGAGCCTTTCAGTGCTCTATATGCTGTGAACACTAGAGTGCAGCCAAGTGTTTCAGCACCAGTCAGAAAACAGGCACGAGACCTACAACCTGTCACTTGATATTTGGTTTAATTTGTTTAACATAAAATGATACTGCTTTCAAAATCTGCTTGGGTAGCCCTCCTCACTAAAAACAAGTGAGAATTCCATTTCTTTTCAGGCAATCATAGAGAGGTTTGGGCTGGAATGAATCTTAAAGATCACTTAATTTCAATTCTCTCCGCCATGAACAGTTTCCACTGGATCAGATTGCTCAAAGCTCCATCCAGACTAGCTTTGAATGCTTCCAGAGGTGGGGCATTCACAACTTCTCTGTGCAAACTGTTCCAGTGCCTCACCACACTCATGGTAAAGAATTTCTTTCTAATATCAAATCCAAATCTACCCTCTTTCATGTTAAAGTTTTTATTCCTTGTCCTATCACTACATGGCTTTGTAAAAAGCCCTCTTCAGTTTTTTCAAAGTGGATCACATTCAGTAGTTTTTATCTTGAAAACATTGGGCTAATCAGTATATTACCTATAGATTAACAACCTAGGAAGTTCTTATGGGGAAAAAAACTTCAGTTGATTTTTCTCTCTTTCTTCCACAATACCTACATACATGCATCGTTAAAATAAATACAAAATCAAACTACTAAATATTATCAGTCTCAAGCAAAACTTTGTCATGAAGGCAAGGCAAAAAAAAGTTCTGCACTGCAAGAACTTGTGTTGGGCAGTGGTCAAATTCAAGGATGTGGTCAGATATGTGTATTGTTCATCTACAAAAAGGAGCTCCACAAGAGCAGCTGAGTGCACAATTTATCTCCAGAAAATTTTATCGTGAGATAAAGCCAATTGCTAAGTCATTTTTATCCGTGAGCAGCAGTGTGTAATACTCATTGACATAATACAGCCTTTACTGCCAGGCCAGGTAAATGCAAGATAGGGCTCTCCCTCTGCTACATCAAATTTCTGCTGCTGTGTTTAAGAGGAATAGCCAGAAGAGTCCTTTGCATCACAGAAGTCACACTACTAATATCAGTCAATGAAACTAGAAAACAACTGTTTTAGCTCCAAAACCCTCCAAGTTGTTGATTAGGCACTTCTCCCTGAACACCACTTGCCCATATTCAGCTACTGTCTGGCTGAGTTTTCCAAATGCTTTTTGCTCACCTTGTAGACCAGAGTTATGCAGGGTAACTTGGCTGGTCTCGGGTAGTTTCTTTAAAAATGGCAGCACTACACTCCCCTTTTCTTCCAGGGCTTTTGCTTTCATCATCTGTTCAGACATTTGGGAGCAGAAAACAGCATTAAAAAGCAACAGGTTCAATCAAAGGTTAGTTTAAACCCTTTCTACTTATTTTCTGAAACAACATTATCAAAGATGAAGCCTCTATCTCCAGAATGACAACACGGAGTTGCAGTACTGAAGTCCTGTAAGTAACTGGTAGCTGTTTCCTGTTGACATGCACACCGCCCTGCACACCGCCCTGCACACCAAAGTCAATTCTCTAACAACATCTAACTTACCAACATCTAACTTAGCTGACAGAGCAGCATGGTCACAGCCATTTGTTAACTCTGTCACCACCTGCACTTGTTCAGCACTTCAAGAGAACTAAGAGGAGAAGCTCCACTGTCGACACCTTCTGGATACTCTGTCCTCCCAACAGGTGGTGGGACTGGGGTTTGTAGGTTAAGTTCTCATTTCTAGTCTCACCAGTTTACAGGATCAAGCACTACAAGAAGACACTGGAGCTCCTTTAGAGGGGGAACTCTCTGATGACCACAGGATTTGGCAGCTGAAACCGTCCTTCAGGGTCATGTTTTGCACAAACTTCTGAAGTGACATTTTATGCAGAAAAATACCAATTTGCACAATAAATGTTACTTTTTTTTTTCTTGTTTTCTACTCCGTTTTGTTCTTGCCTGTACATACCTCCTGTGTAGGAGGGAGCTCTGCTTCCTTCTGCTGCTCTATTTCAGCTTTCTTCACATCTTTCTCACTTGAAGCAGTTTCCTCTGAAGGGACAGGACTGGGAAGAAATTCTAATCTCTTCACAACAGGGCTGGCACAAGCTGCAGTTGACTTTAATTGCTTTTGATCTAAACCCAAACCACACACATAAGAGATAATGTTGCAAGGTTAAGATGCTTTTTCAAACAAAACATATGCCTATTTCTTACAATCCAATTTCTTACTGGAGAGAGAGATCATTTACTGGATGTCTTGAAAAAATTAACTTTTTTCTTCAACATAGGAAAAATGAATCTCTCAGAGAAGACAAGACTCAAAGAATGAAATTCACCTATCAAAATTTATGCACTTATACTTGACTTGGGCATCATGGGACACCCTCTGTGGTCAACAAAACCAGAGAAGTCCTTGGAAAGAGTCACACAAACTTTTATTTCAGTCACTCCTCTGGCTGAGATGAGCTATAACCTACAATGGGCCTACTGAGCTAAGATCTCTTTACTGAAGTCATGTGATGATGTAACATCTTAGGATAAGATGTTACAAAGACAAACAGCTATATCACATGGTCTCACTGTCAGCACTGAAGGATATTTCAGCTTGTCTATTTTCACTAAATCTACCACTTCCATTGACAATCAGTGCAGCATCACACAACAAACAAACTGCTAACAGGCAGCTTTGTACTGGAATAATCCAGTTTTCATGTAATTCTTAAAGAAACCCAACAAATTGATGCTGGTTTCTGGAAGAAGGGACTAGAAACATGCAGGTCTACAGCTGGCAACTGTGACAGCTTTACTGCTGACAGCTGATACCACAACTGCAAGCAGAGCAGTTGCCGGCATCTCAGGCACTGAAGAAGCACCCAGACATCTCTCCAACCTCCTAAAGAAGAAACTTCAGATCCTGTCCCCTTTCCAACCATAGCAGGGGCAGCTTCTGAATATACCTCCTTGACAGGCTGGGAGAGTGAGCTAGGAAAGAGATGCAGCCCACAACTCCACTAAGAACATGCGCACAAGCAGAGACAAGAGCTGCTGCTGCCAAGGCAGATGCACCCTCCTTTGGAGCAGCTCCCCCACTATTAGAGGCATAGGGGCTCTACAGCATGGAAGTATCTAGCTTGTACTGAACAGCAGAGGAGGTTGTTTACTCTGCAAGAAGTTCACAGTTTGGGCCCCATCTATCCCTCCAAAGCAGACATAATGACAACTCTATGTTACTTTACCATTTCAATTTTTGCAATGCTATCTCAGTTTTCCTTGCCAGACAATATTAAAATTTGCTGTCAATACTTAATGTTTAGCATTTCTGACAGCTGGGGAGCTGGAGCCAAGATGGCATTGTGATTTGTAGACAACACCAGCTCACCACTGTTGACTCTTGAGAGAAGAATTTGGTAATTTCATTACAAGATGGCACCTTCTATGTTACCTGCCAGATGCAATTCAAAATTGTTAAACTATGTACTTTGGCATCTAGAAGCCAAAGTAATTAAGTCAGCTAATGAGCCCTTGCTAACAGCCCATGTGTTTCTAATCTTTGGGGAATGGTACCTCATTGATGTTCGAGGGCAAAGCTCAATTGTTTCAGTCACATTTATCCTCAACAAATAGGAGCATTATGCTTACATACCAACTGCAGCCAGAGATCTCATTTAAACACCTACTTGACATAGTACTTTTTACTTACCCATACCAAGCTAAACTTTGATAGACCCATTTTAAAAAATGAACAATAAAAAAGTACCATGATCTTAGTATAACAGCATACAGCAAATAAAGTGCCTACTTAAAGACAATGTTTCAGAAACATACTTTTGAGGAAAACAGCTTAAAATTCTGCCAGCAAATTCCTTTCCCCAGATTAGGAATCATGCATAAAGGCTTTAAGGCAGAAAATTAGGAGTCTGCACAATACTGTCCATTTAAAGCCCCTATGGGGACTGAAGTGCCACCTCTTACTCTTTCTCCCCATTCCTTAATGTCTTGGGGGAAAAAATGTGTCGAACAGAAACTGTAAGTGACTGGTAGCTTCTGCCCTTGTTCTTTTCTGGTTACAGCATGCTGTGGCACTGGCTTTTCACTTGCACAAATGGCCAAGTGGACAGCTCAGGTGTGCCATTTCAACCACAGAATGACAGAACAGCCCAGGTTGGAAGGGACCTCATCTAGTCCCGCCTTTTGTGGGAAAGGGAGCCACCCTGTCCAGCTGCCCCAGAAAAACCTCCTGCCACAGGGGCTCTAACACATCCCTTGGGAGACTGCTACAGTGAATGACTGTTCTGACAGCAAACAATTTCATTTTATGTCCGGATTACTGACATCTGCAGCATTTTCTAATGAGCCCTGCTGGTGGTGCTGCTGATGCTCCTACTGGATTCCTGCCACAGAGCGTGCCTCAACCCAGGCCCATAAGTGAGGAAGCGCAAGGGCAGGGGTGAGGGCAGCAGCGCACCCACCTGGGGACAGGCAGGGTCAGGGGGGAGGGCAGCAGCGCACCCACCTGGGGATGGGCACGCCGGGAGGGCAGGTGCCGCACTGCTGGGGCTGGGCTCGGCTTTCAGGCTGTCAGCTCCATCCAGTTCCACCGGGGAGGCCTGGAGAGGGGAACACAGCATGGAGTAAGCGCAGTGGAAATAAAAGCATGTGCTAGTTCCTCAAGGCAGTGCTTGCTGATGCTTTGTAGTGTGTTTGAACCACATCAGTGTGGAGCTCAGCAGGGCATTGGGGAGAACGATTCAGAGCAATATATGCCCGTTCGGGTATTGAATGGCTGCGCTTTAATCTCCTTTTCCAATCGCTCATCATCAGCCATTAATGTGGTTGGTTTGGAATACCTCCTACAGGCTTTTAAAACTGTAGGATATCTTGGATTGTGTTAGCTGGAGATAAGCATACATTTCACCCCTAGTTTCCCCTTCCGGAATAACAAAAATGTATGCATTAGTGAATAGATAGCACATAGTAGGGTTTGGAAAGCGACAAAGTAATTAAATACTTCCTTTATTTCATGGTTGTCTAAACAATCTGTTATCTGAAGGGAAAAGGCAGAGCTGGTATTAAAGGTAACGAAATACTTTAAACACTATTAAGAGAGGACTGAAAAAATATGCTGAGACCGTATCAATCCAATAATTCCAATGCCTTTGAAAAGCAAGTTTCCTGACCTGGACAGGGCTGTTGCAGAGTTAAAACCACACTGTCAAAACAAGGGTAACACTTCAGCTAATCTATTCAGCAGCTTCCATCACACATCTGCTTTTCCAGAAGGCAAATCAAGAAAAATCTGCAGCAAAGCTATCAGCCTTTGCCGATAGCTAGTGTCTCTAATGCATCCAAGATCTAGAAAATGCCACATTCAATGGAGGAAAATAAAAAAAATGCAGACTACTTTTAGAAATAAAAAGTAACATATTTCAGAAATAGTCTATTGGAGACTCCCTTTCCTATCCTACTCCTACTCCTCCATCTTCTTATCAGCTGCAAAAGAGGAGATCAGATGAAATTTCCTCTTTTCTGCAGGCAGGAATCAGACCTCCACCTTCTGCATGGATCCTCTTTCCTATCCCTTCAGGCCCACATGAGCCTATAGCCCCTTATCTGAACATGCCCATGAAAAACACACCTGGGCTCTCACAGCTCCATAACTGGAGACATCTGCTGGCAATGCCAGCAGGAGCTTTACTGCTGGCAAAGATTGTGAATCGCTGTCTCATCTCCTCTCTGGAGAGAGGCATGCTCTCAAGAGGGGCAGGGAACATGTCTAGGAAGATGCCCTGCAAGGAAATGGTGCAGACTGGTTTGGGGCCGTGGCCAAGGCCAGTAACCCAGGCAAGCCCAGCAGGAAGCCTGCAGTGCTGGGAACAAGAGAAGGGGCCTGCAGCTGCCAAGGGCTGTGCTGCCACCTCTCAGCAGGACAGGCACCAGATCATAGCCACGAGTCTCTAGAAATGGCAGCGCTTACTGGGGCTGGCTGCCTGCCATCCTCCCCACTACAGCCGCTTTCCAGTCCACCCTCAACTCTGCCACCCTCAGCCTCTGCCCCAGGAAAGACATGGAGACACATCCCCCACATGCCTAAAAGCAGTTCTTGAACTGGATGAGGGTAACATGGAAAGTTTCAGGACCTCTTCTCTACCATGTCCACCTGTGAATGCATCTATATCAACAGTGAAGAAAGCACAGACCTCCACGTCTCATGCACTCCCAAGAGGGAGAGTCACTGGAGATGAGGCACAGGCCAAAACACAGCCCCAGAAAAATGTTCCAAAGACTGCAAGTCCTGCACCCCAGAGGTTTCTCTCTTGCCACTTAGTTACTCTTTTCTTTCATATAACCCACCTGTCTCTCCCCCAGTTCATCTGGACGCCAGGCTGGTGTGTCACTGAGAGCTTTCATCGCAAAAGCCCCAGCAGAACTCTACTGCAACTAAAGTAGATTTCCCCTTGAGCCTCAGTTCTGGCTCCTGATACAACAGCAGCCAGGGGAGAAGCTACTGGAAATCCTTCCCAACCTTGCTCAAAGCAGAAATAAGTATTTATTTTCTGCATGAGCACAGGCAAGCCTGTGCAACAGGCTAGCCAGATAGGTCATGTCATATCTGTCCTCAGAGGTTTTCAAAATTTGAATGATCAAGCCCTTAGCAACCTGATCTCATGTCTGATCCTGTTTTGAGCCACAGACTCAGCTAGAGACCTACAACCTGAATTATTCTATGTCATTCTACAACCTACAAAACTCTGGTAAACCTAAACAAATGGCTATTTAGAACTCAGGATTTGCCCTAAACAAGGTAGTTTTCACATGTAAAAGCAAGAGGCTCCACACCCACTGGTCCAAACCATAAGCCTTGTTATAGATTTTGATTATTAATATTTAGATTGATACTATTTTTGGTAAAACAATGGAATTCACCCTTCACTCTCAAAAAGCAACTGTCCAAATTAAAAAATTAAAATAAATAAATACATTCAACTCAAATTTCAACCCCAGAGGCTTTAAAGCTATGAACTGTTATAATCCTGGGGCCAATACAAAAAGTGTTAAACTGTTATACTCAGGAAAGTCAACTGCTAATGTCAGCTAGTGCTGGAGAAAGAGCACAGCCACAATGGCCTCTCAGAGGGGCTAAAATTCACTGTTGCTCAGTGAATGCTGCAGTGATGCACGATGCACAGACATGATGCACTTGTATCACCTCTGGGTCTAGAGTTACCTCAGGAACCTAAACATGGTGCTGTCATGCAGCTATCCTGCACAAGCACAATAACCAAACCTACCCATAACCTATATCCAGGAGGTTGAACCAAGTATAGACATAAATGCTATTTATAGAAAAATGAGCTACTACTTGCTGCAGGAAAATTGACTTTCCAAAGGCATGCTGCAGAAGTTCTGTTCTGCTCACGAGACTTGACTCTTTCTCCTCCCTCTGTTGAGCAATTAAATGCTAGTGACATACAGCTAAAAATACAAAACTGATTAATAACTAATTTATAAAAAAATTAACTCAACTTCACTGGGGAACTCACTTATTTCCACTAAATTTAATTCCATTTATAATACCAAGTTAATGTGGTATGATCTAGTATTTTATCCACAGGTATATGATACACTTAAGAAAATTCTTGTGCTAATAAAATTGATAAAAAATCTTTTCTACCACAGACTATCATCCTGCACATTTTATAAATATTTGTAATCAAATAATGATGTTATCACCGAACATAAAAAAAGGCGTACAAACATTTCATTACACCTAAGAGGACCATATTTTGACATGGACACTGAAAGACTGAGTAACCTAGTGAGTGATGTTTCTGAGGTACTTCAGCTCTGTGAGGAGCTCTCATGCCTTGGGATGAAGGACTGATGTGGCCTCTCAGCACCCTTCTGCCATATGTTTGTATGGGCAGAGGTGTGTTTCTGCAGGGCAACAGAGCCATTCCAAACACAGTCTCTGCTGCAGGTGCCTGTGAGGGAAGGTCACACAACACCACCACAGGCAATAAAGCCTTCAATAGGAGTATGGAAAACATGGGGGCTGTGATTAACTCTGCCCACAGATCAGGCTGGTTTCGAGACTCTGTCCTATTAAGATTTCCAAAAACTGAAGAATGCTATCTGCTTGGATGGGTGTTCTTATTACCCCACGCATCTGGATACCCAGGAGTTAAAGTAAGTTTTCCTATTTATGACCTAGCCTTAGTTCATGAGGGAAAATCAAATATTGTGATGACAGTTGTGGTTATGACATGCACATCAGTATGGACGACAAAGCAACACCAGTGTTCTGCTAAACATGGTATCCATTTAACACAGATACAAACACAAGTATATAGTGTTACCAAATACTTATTAGGCATGAAAATAAATTAGTTCAGCTTGTGACAGGATTTTTGTCACACAGACTAGGATATCAGTCCAAGTATTTCTTTAATTAAGAACATAAAAGCCAGAAATGGCCAAATTTGCTACTGCTGTAGCTGTTTTATCCTTAATAAAACCCTAAAAATACAATTACCAGAAATACCTAACACACAGAGTATCACAACTTTTACAAGAATACAAACTCCAAAGGAAGTCACAGTAGAACTTTATTAATCTTGTAAATTAAATCGAAACATAGCTCAGTTAACACTGCTTGCACACAAAATCATGTGAAATATTGTTATTGTATTTTCTATGAAAACATGACAAAACAAGCTGTCTAGAACCAGTGAGAATGCAGAGATACCAGAAAGAATCAGGTTAAAACTACAATTTAAATTCTGTAAAACCATTCAGGAATGAAATTGGTTGCAACATCAATAGCCACATGTAGAAATCGTCTGACAAATCACAAAATTTCTGTGGTTCAAATTCAACACATATGACTGACTTCAAAATTTTTGTTCAAAGATCTCCTCATCAAAATTAATATTGGCAGTTGATGTGAGTGGTAATGATGGCACAACCTTGGGTGGCCACAGCTTAATTTCTTGCATGCTATGTCAGATATAGTACTAGAGCCAGAACACTGGTTCAAGGTTAAGTCATCTGCCAGCTATGTAAGGCTATACTCAGGCCAGCTATTTACAACAAAAGATCAGGGTAATCAGTAACGGACAGAGAAGTCTTGAAAATGCTCCAAGGAAGTGTGAAGTGTTCCTGATAGGGGTGTAAAATTAGCTTCTTTCACTGACAGAAAGCTGTCTGAAGGACAGGAGACAGGCATGTTATGTTCATAATCAAATGGTGAGCAGAGTTCCCTTCTAGCTGCTTTGAAGCTTTGCTGCTCTCACTTCTCATCCTACACCTTTTTCCCTTTAGGTAGTCCAGCCCTCCATGCATCTTTTCATGCGTGGTTCAAGGCAAAGCTGTCAATCTGGAACAGACATACTTACTCTACGAGTGTTTCTTGTAATGAATCAAAGAACAAAGACTTGTCTTACTGGATATGCACAAACCAGGATTTCAGCCCTGCTTTCCTGTAGCTTGGCCAACAATCCTCAACCACAAGAAAGCTTATACTTTAATCTCAGTTCAATCAATGAATTTTTCAACATGAAGGAGAGTGTTACTTGGATATAGAAAACAAGTGTATTTTGTGCCAAGCTGCAGTGAGTAGAAATGGACAAGTTTAAACTAGCTAGAGAAAAAATAAAATAAAGCTGTCTCTCCCCACCATTACCACTTCACCCTGATCTTTTTTAGGTTGCTGCCTGTATTTTTTTTTTTTTTGGTTGATCAGAGCAAAGTTATAATTAGAGCTATAGGAAGCCAATAATTTCTAAATGCTCCTATAAAGATTGGTTAAAATAATGTGATGTTACTTACTTACTGACAAATTAATTCCCCTACACTAAAATCTGCACAAACACTGTTTTAAAACAAAACATTTACTTTGCCAACTTCTGATTCAAAAAGCTAGTGGATACAACTTCTCAGTATTTGTAATGTCCACCATTATTCTGTATAATGAGAAGAAAACACAGCCTAAATGGCTGACAGGTAGGACCAGGATGAGGGGATAATTCTCACGTTATTGCTGGTATTGCCACTGATTGATCAGTCTTTGGGCTTGTGCCCCAGTTCTTCCAACTGCATTGAGAGGTATAGGCACACTTTACCTACCACCCCCCTTAGCACCACATTGCTCCACAAACACCAGTGGGATATTTTCCTCCTGTTTGTAGACAAGTTTATCCTTTTTAGCCTTTAATCATAGGCAAAATTTCATAAACTACTTTAAGCAAAGGTAAATCTCTTGTAAAATCCCATATACACTACCTATACTCCACCTAACACTCTACCTATACTCTAGACATGTAAGTATACTTTTTGATAATATTTTTCTTTACTGTCCTGCCAACGTGCTGCAGTTTCTTACATCTCATTTCATAGTAGATTTAGGCAGGACGTACATATGTTTCCCAGTCAGTCTCTGATTGCCAAACATTATTTCATTCACATATAGATGCTGTCCTTATCAAAAACACAACTGACACTGAGGTTTCACCCATAGGAAATGATCTCTGCACTTCCCTAGCTCCCCAAAAACCTCAATAGTATTAGTGTTTTAAGTGGTGCAACTTAAATAAACTTCAGGCTGAAAGCACTGTTGGAGTACAGTTGCACAGCATCTTCCCCTGTTGCAGACAATGCCTGAGGGCAGCCAGACAGATTCAAACTAGGACTACAGAGCTTCAAAGGGAAGCCTGCCAGGCTGAGAGAAGACAGAACTAGTCCACTTGACGAATGAACTGAAACAGCAGGGGAGCCAGTCACTACTCAGCATGGCCAGTGAATTATGGCTTATTTGGGATTTTAAGTACAAAGATTATAAAAGTGTTGGTTAAAGTGCTGCCAAGTGAACTAAATTTAGTGTTCATGGTATCTGGCTAAATATATGTTTTTTCAGTAATAAGAAGGAGTTGTTATTGAAACTGCAATCATCTTTCACAATAAATACTGTTTTACTTGAAGGCTTCTATACAGTAAAGTTATATCAGTGCTTGGGCACGGTGTACTTGTAATTAACACAAATATAGGGAAAACACACTAATGTTTCTTAAACTGCATTTCTTTTGTTTATGCTAATGCAAAGGATAATTTGGTGTGCCACGTGCATCAAGAACTGATAAAGGCATGGCTGAGTATTGCACAAATATGTCTGCTCAGAGGTTATCAGCTAGGAAAGGAGCATTGTCATAAGGAAATCAATGCAGGAACATTATCAAGAGTAATCAATGCATTAAAGAGGAGCTAAGGTTCATGGACTGTTTATAAGAAAAGGTCTGGGGGTGGAATAATGATGGTATTGTTTAGACTGAGACTTCCTAGGTATGTAAAAAACCACCTACAAATACAGCCCAGGTGAACACTCCTGAGACCTGCAGAACTCCTCCAAACTTTTCCAGGATGAAAGTTCTACAAAATTAGCAACTTCAGACACAGGGACTCAGATGAAAAGATAAGCTTTATTGTGAGATCTGAAAGTATGGTTTACAAGCATTTAAAAATCAAAGCTTTGTTTCTCTCTGCTGCAACTAAAGGCAATTGAAAAAACAGCATCTTTTTACTTTTAAATATGTATATACACATTTAAATAATATACATAAATATAAAATAAATCTTTTTAAATACATACTCCTTTCCTAAGCAGATCACAGCCACAAAGTACATACAGTACATGCAGTATCAGGAATGCAAAAGAAAAGTAAAATAGGGTCCATTTATATGGGGATGAAGATTGAACAGAGTCGGGGATTGAGAGAAGTTAAGCTGTCTTTTTCCTCTTGCATACAAAAAACATTCCAGCTGTGGTTTCCACCACCAAAAGTGGAATTTGCTTTTATGAAGGATTCTGAAAATTGCACTCACATGTTTTATTAAAATTATGTCACTCATCCTGATGTGATCAATGAGGCATTAGACACATGAATAGCTAAAGGTTTGAGAGCCTACATGCCTATTTACTGTAGCACCTTCTGTGTCCTTAGGGTTTACAAGACCCTGTCCTGTTCTTGCACAGCAAGGGAATTGGTTTCTTTATGACATGTCATGGCTCTTTCAGGAAAATGCATTGCATGCGTGCACACAATTTAAAAGATTTGGAGGAACGAGTCTTTCTGGTGAAAGCAGTCTAAGGTGTCCTGTTGTCAGCACCAGAGTACCCTTTCAGACTCCCAAATACAGCTGGCATCTCTGGTGAAGCACAGCACAGCTGTCCCCACACAGAGGAATGCTGCCCCTTCCCGTGGGCACAGCTGGCTGGGAACTGTGCAGGGACAGCAGTGTTCCTACTGTGGGGAAGCAGCAGTGCCTGTCCCAAGGCTTCTCTGCCTGCCCTGGCTCTGGCAGAGGTGCCACAAGGACATGGTGAGGAGGAGACAGCCCTGCTGCCCACGCAGGTGCAGGCAGGCAAGGGACAGAGGGAGCGAGGGAGGAACCACAGATCTGTCCTTCATCCCTGACTGCTCCATGGCTGAAGCGCATGAAAGCGTCAAACCCAAACGCGTCAGCGCAGTGCCTGACATTTCAGATGTACGAGCCTGTGAGAAACTCTCTGATCAGCTGCATCCTGGAGCCTTCAGTCCTGGGCTCCTCTCAGGGAGATTGTTTGTGGACATGGGATGGGGCACATCTGCCACATCAAGTCTTGCCTGCCTGAGGGTGGGCTGATCATGTCTTGGGGCCATGTCCTTTCCCATGCCACACTCCATCTCCTTTCCTGCACGTCCTTCAAAGTGCTGCACGGCCACGTTGCCACCTGACACTGCCTGACACCCACCCAGAGCCAGATGGTCGCTTCTGCTCGCCAGGCTCAGGCTGAACCTCCTTTGGGAGGCTGCCCCAGCTGAGGAGCAGAGCCTCCCTAAAACCCACACAAGATTCCTGGACAGCTGCTGGTTGCAGCTCAGCATCACAGTCCAGCTGGTCCAGCTGCCTCAGTCAACAAGATTTCTCACCGGAAAAAGGTGATTTTTAGAACTTGAAACTTTTTCATGTGAAAATGGCAGTTTTGACAAAGGCCTTTCATTCTGTGATAGAGATAATCAAAATGAAAAATCTCATCTTGAATCAAAATGTAAAGAAATTGAAAACTGAAACAGTTACACTTTCTGTTTTGACATTTCCCATTCAAAACTCCTCAGAATCCTTTCCCCGCTGTGTGAAAATGTTCCTTTTCTGATTTTTTAAAAATTTGTTTCACTGGGGAAAAAGAATTTGGAAATGCTGACATTTCTTGCATGAGATATTCAAGCTTTATCCAGAGAAGTTGTGCCTACATGTACACTGAATTCCTTGCACCCCACCCCACAAGTATTTTAGACTTGTTGGAAAATATCAAATTTAAATAATAACATTCCAATATTAAAAACAAGGTTAATAGGTTATATTTTTCTCTTTGAATCCAAACACTTTTCTGGGATTTCAAATAGTAGAAGGTAACCAGATTTCAAACCAATTTCACAGCAGAAATCCTTCCGTAGAAAATGAGAGACCAGCTGATGCAACTGGCAAAATTCACACTTTTAATTAAAATCATTAAACACAAGAGACCCCATTGCCTGTTTTATGTATAAAACAACAACAAAGTAGGGATTTATGAAAGAAATATCGTGTTTCTGTGTATCTTAAAGGAAAATATGATAACTGAATTTAAACTGAGGATTTTTTATGTGATCTGTTGATACTCTTTCCTTCTCCAAACTACTACTATAAATCGGAGACTATCCCACGGTTCAAATTTTATCAAAGGCAATCTGCTGTTAGACATTTCTTCTACAAAATCTATCTATGTATATACACTGGAAGACTGTCGTACTTTCAATGATGTTCCAGCAGTAAATACAGCATGAAATGAGTATTTTCCTCAATGGTCAAAGGTAATCCTATTGCAAAATAAGTCTCCTTTGAAATATTACATATTTGTAGTGCGCTCTTTTACAACAAGGGTTACCAAAAAATTTTATGTCATATTTTATAATGCAGAACAGCTCTGGAAGGAGTAAACAGCGTTCAGGAGGAGATCAAGAGTAACATATATTTTGGTAGTATTAAATGTACGTATAGTTTATTTTATAGTCATGTTCCCTGTGAAAAATAATACCATATTCTGTCTCTACATCGAACTCTTAATAAGCTCAGTATAGTCTTATTCATTTCCTGGGAAGCAATGCTCTTTACCAGAGTTATTTGTAAATGCAGTTAAATTAACATCTTCAACTGCATTTACTCCACAAGCATGAAAATAACTACATCCAGAATCATTTCACTTTAAAAAAAAAGTCATTTTAGTCTAAAGTTTGGCAAAAAAATAAACTGAAATGCTTAGAAATTTACATTTTTGTCACTCCATAAATCAAAACTTACTTTACATATTAGAACAATTTTTGTGAGAATTTTGGATCTGAGCTGATAACCTTTTGCCAAGTTTTAACGAAATGCAAATTGAAACATCTGAGATATTAAACAGACAATCGAGGTTTATGGTTACATCATAAGATTATTGCCCAGTAACACTGCATACTATGGCCCTGAAACACTCACAAGCTTTATGTATGCAAGCAACCCTTGTGAACACAAATATAAGTGCTAATATAACCTCATGGCATCGAGAACACAATGTTGTATCAGCAATTGACATGCAAACTGTTTTGCTAAGGGAACATTCCTCCAAAAGATGTAGGAGGGTGTATGTGTAGAAAAGGGCAGCGAGCGATGGCAGCAGCTTAATTATAGAAGCACTAATGGCAGGAGGAGAACACAGCGCTGAAGAGAGCCAGCAGCATTAGCTCAGAGAGGCCAGAGAGTGCTCAGGCCCAACTCTCCGGCCTGTGCAGCCTGGAGTGGGTCCACTGGCGTCACAGCACAGGCATTTTTTACCAGATCAGGGTCTGACCTGTATCTGTAGTGGCTGTGCAAAGCAAAAAGGCCCACTGGCTGACAAAGAATGAAGACAAGGTCTCCGCCCTGCAGGTCACCGCAGAGCATCCTGGCACTGATGCCTTCTCCTTCAGAAGCCCCTGCTGTAGATGCACACCATAATGCAGACCTTATGTAGTGCCGAGAGAAGTGTTAATTAATATCTTTAATTGTTAGATATTACAGCAAGATAAGAATAAATGGTTTGCTGGACATAAGATCTTTCCAGACACTGCATGTAGACTCAATTACATGCATTGCCCACACCCACACCTCACAGAGGCAATACTGAAGTGTTCCTGCTCAGGCTGGGATTGACTTTCACAACGGCCTCCAGGAAGAGTTAAGCATGCAAACCTTAATGCATTAATGACTTATATTAATTAATCCCTGGCCTCTGTGAAAACTACTGAGAAATTTCTGACAAAGGAGAAATGGGTAATTTAAATGTAACACTGTTAATAATGAAGAGTATGTAATACTTGAACAGTAATGAAGGTCAGATTTGAAAATAAGGGATTCATCTGGTGCTCAGAGATACACTGATATCAAACACAGGTCCCTGGAGGGAATGACTGGAATGGGGCCATCAGGTGAGGCTGGCATCAGTTTCATAAACAGGGTGAGGTTCCTGCTCCCTTAGTGGTCAAAGCAGAGGAGGCAACAGCAAGTCCTCGAGGGGGTCCATAGTACATTTACAGGAGAAGTGCCAAGTGCTAGAAAAATAGATGCACTACAAACAGCTCACTGTGAAGTTATTAACCAGTGAATACCCCCAAAGTCCTGTTGTTCAACTCTTCTAACCAAATACATTGAGACTAAATTGTAGGCAAAGCCTTCCTCTGGTAGAATAATGTTCCCACTCAAATTTCACTGTTCTAATTGCAGAAGCTAGAAATAAAAATACTTTCATTCAAATAACTAGCATTCAAAATGCTTTCAGCTGGACTTTGCCTCCCAAAAGAAGCAAAGATGTATGAAGGATGTTCTGTATTACCATTTTTATGGGCATTATGGGCCAGGACCCCATAGGTGCTGTCCCACCACAAAATGAAGTTGATTATCCCCACTTCAAATCATGATATTTTATTACAACAGTTTACAGTCCTTATTTAATTATCTCAGCATGTACTGCATGGAGTCTGCAGTGGAATCAATTCATTTCTAGCAAGTATTGGGCCAAATTGTGCTTTTACTCCCTGGAGAGGGGGTGGGGGTAAAATATACAGAACAGCTGGGGCCACCCAGTAGTTCAGCGAGGCACTCTGACAGCAGCAATGGCAGATACAAGCAGAAAACATCTTTAAAGAGCCCTCAATTCTTCAGCAAAGCCATAATTATATTCTGAACATTTTTCCCATAATAATTTTCATCCAAAAATTTGCCAAAAAAATTCATCGTGAAAGGCGTAGAAATCTACATTTTTGACACTCCATAAATCAAAAGCTTATTTTACATAGCAGAACAAAATTGCTGTATATTTTACCTCAACCGTACTGTCTTGTAGCATTACCTGCTGTATTTCCAGACTTGAGGATTTTTACATACCCTTCCACTGCTCCTCCTCAGACTTTTTTTAACATTCACCATCCTCTTCATTAAAACATGTAATTTCTCAAAATCTACTCCCCTGAAGCACAATATGGCCCTGGGACTGAACCAGCTTGGGTTCTGCTGTGATGCTGTAAGGCAACCCAGGATGCTCACCCACCATTCCCATCCCTCCAGGCTCCCGCTGAGCTATTCCCAGGTTAACAATGCTCCCTGCACAGGTTAACAATGCTCCTTTTTCCAGCCAAAGGTGCAGGAAACCTTTTGTGAACGTACCAAGGTGCAAATGAGTGCAGACTTGACTTCCAGCACTGCCACTTCTTCCTGGAGGGCTTCCACTGGGAGGATTCATTTAGAAGCATTCATTCCAAGAAGAGGGGTGAGGAAGCCCTCATTTTGTGTTAGTACCCAAAAAATGTTTGGTTTTCAGTTTTAACTCTGACTTCTTTTTTTTTTTTTTAAATCAGAAGGAATACCTTTTTATTCGATAAACTGGATCATACAATCATCTAGTCAAACCACAAGCAAACCAAACCAAAATACAAGTAAATCTGAGAATAATAGTGACTTTCAGACATGATCAAGCTGGGTTTGATTTCTGTTATTTATCAAGAGTTAAGAGACCTTGTTTCCCTTCACCAGTCCCCTGAGCCATTAACATTCACATTGCACCACATTCTTATAAGATTATGGGAATTTTCAGTTTAGAAAATCCAAAGCTATCTGTAGCTGAGAGCATATTTAGTTGTGTTTTACAGTTCTGTTTTAAAATAATACCACTACATCTGATACCCCATAGTTGTCTGTGACAAATGTAATATGCAAACATCTTCCATTGCATAAATGGCATAGGCATGGAAATAACAATAACGCTGAATGTCTAACGCCCATTGTCTGGAGAGCAGTCTTAACGTTGCTGAGTTAATGAGTGAAATGAGCATTGTGGTCTAAGTGTCACATAAATAATGGTTTCCATTACACAAAAAACTGTGCCACCACACCCTGGCCATCTCAAAAAGCAAAGCTCTAGAGGTTTCCCACAGACAAATACATAAACCAGTGCTGAATTTCTCCCCTTTCCCCCTCTTTGAGGCAGCTAGTTTAGTGGCCTCTTTCTTTTTGTAACCTATTTTTGTGACAAAATGCAGTTAAAACATTATGTGGTTTTTCTATGAACAGGAGTAAAATGCAGTCACTGTAGACCAGACTCTTCCCTGATGTGAAGGTCATCCACCCAAGCTGCTGAGTGGCAACTCAAGCCATTCTCACAGAGATATAAATCTCTCTCCCTCTGTCTGCATCTTTTTACCCACACAAAGAAGCGATGCCCGGGTCCTCCCTGCTTAATCCTGAGCTCTGCTGTCACACCAGTGACAGAAATGAGGAGTACGTGTGTGGAAGGGCATGCACACCAACAAATGCTTGGATGCAATTCCATGCAGCCATGCTGCTGCTGCCAGGGATGTACTAAGGATAGCTTTCAAGCAGGTTTTGGAAAGGAAACAAAGCGTACACAGCCGAGCTACAATCTGTAATAACAACAGCAGTCAGAGGGATATTAAAGGCTAAGCATTTTACAACTCTGGTGAGTCTAAGAACACAGTTTTTCTCCAGGCACTAAAGCCAAGGTGGAGGAGAAAAGGGAGATCTGACCAAACTAACCTGGGAACTCAGCTTCACATGAAACCAGGCTCCCAAATTGCCGAACAATGGGCTGATCGCCTACTGCCACAAGCACAGAAGTAGATGTTTCTTTTCCCCCAAACTCCTAAAGAAGTGTGAAAATTACACTGACAGTCTTTGGAAAAAACTATCTGCAATTTGTCATGGCCTTTCTACCTGACATCTGGCAAGATGCACAGTCAACCACAGGGTTTTACAAGGATGCAGGGGATAGCCTACAAAATGGTAGATTCAGTTGTTTATCTGGGCTTCTGTCAATTTTCTGTTATTTCCTGGTGTGTTTTTTGTCATTCAGTTTCCACAAAACAATTTAAAGAGAGTCAGGTGCTCTAATTCCACCAAAACCAAAGAGCAGGTGGGTCTCCAAATGCCTTGAGCACATCAGAAGGTAGGAGGTTTCTGCCTGCAGCTACTCATAGCAGTTGCAGCCTGAATGGTGGTGGCTGTGGGCAGTTCTACTCTGCTTCACACTGTCCATCTCAAACGAGGATGAACTTGCTCAGAACCTGAGTCACTGCTTTCATTCCATAACAAATTCATGCCTTTTGGTTGTGCTGGCATCAGTGGCTTCTGGGTTTATGGAAGGCTCAAACGAAAATCAAGTAATCCATTGTATCAAAACAGGAAAGGTCCAAGTAATTGAAGGTGGGCAAAAGCAGTAAACTTTTCCTTAATAGGACACTCCTCATTTTATTGTGACATTCCAGAACTACTTTTGATGCACTTGGAATTAATAGCCTTTGTTTAAACTGCAGTAGCAACTCTAGGAGCTTCAGCTGCAAGTCAAGACCCAGGTCATCTTGCTGGTGTCTGCACCAGGAAATATCACAGCAGCTTGTCCTTGCTTCAATCTGTTTACAGTGTAAGTCTTGAGTGAAAGACAGAAACAGGCCCAGAGAGAGGGAGCACAGAAGATGATGAGTGAAGATCACTGTTACAGAGCTAAGCTGTTCTATTTCTTTTCATCAACTCTAACATCTGGAGCTTTTTAAATGTTATTTTCTTTTTAGCTGTACAGCATACTGATCTGTAGGGTAGGATTCACTTTGTGCACATAGTTAGCTGGAGCAGTGTGATAAAGATTGTTTGAAAAGTCTTAGACATGCAGACTCCATCAAAGCTGGCCTCCCTCTCAAAGCAAAACGTAAGCGCTGGGTCTTTTTCGAGGTGAACTCATTCAGCACACAAGTTATTTGAAAAGATTGTTCACTGAGAAATAATTTTATGACCCAGAGAGTGCACCTGAGAGCAGAAATATCAGATTCTGCAAAGAGAAAGACTTCTGTTTTCTCCAACTTAAAGGTGAGCTTCTTTAAAAAAAAGACAAAACGTAAAATTTTAAGGACACAGCTTATCTACTTAAAAAGAAAATGTCATTTCTAGGTGCCATGTGTGCTGTATATTCCTTTGTTCAATACATAATTAAAAAACAAGTTTTAAGACAAGCTTCCTAGAAAAGGTTTGAAGAACATAAAAGGTATTCCAACAGCAAAATTAAATCCTCTTTGTTTTGAAATAGTGTGGTTTCTTTTGCCTCATCTTCAATTTCTGATTTTTGTGAAGCAGATGGAAGTATCAGATTCAGCCATAAGGACTTTAAGATCTGTTATGGAACTACAATACATATCCAGAACACCTTTAGATGTGACTCACCTATGGCCACCCTGTGACTCTGGTCATGGTGCCGTGTATGGGGACATGACAGAAGTTACACCGTTAAACACCAACAGGCAAAACCTCAAACCACTTCAATCATACTACTGGTGAAATCCCAGGTAGTGTGGAATCTGTTAGACTTGACTGCTATGTAAAAATGCAGCATTTCCTGAGGCAGTGGCAAACCTTTTTGGTTTAAAGGGTAGTGCAGACACCTTGAAAAGATGGGAAGCACTTTGCATTTGCCAAGTCCTATCCCATGGGTATGATTAGGTGGCATGATGAGTCAGGCTCTGCATACAGGTTATAAAACCATGCTGAGTATGAGTCATTAGCTCTTCACTTTATTTCTGGGCACATTTAATCACTTCTTTTGCCCATGCACCCGCTTCCTGCTTTGCTAGGTTTTGGCAGCACACCTCTGGGCTGAGATACTTTTAGTATGTCTTGAAATTGTACTGAAATGATTTTAAAGTATTTCAATTGGCCAATACTAAGACAAGTTCAGTAGAGAAGATACAGGCCTGTGTACTACTGATTTATGCCAATGAAAAATGGATTTTCTTCCTAATTTCATCCCCCATGACTCTCAGAAAAGCATAGAACTCCATGTTCCACCAAACACAGGCTGTAGGACAGTACCTTCATTTCAGCTGGAGCTATCAAGAACACCACCAATGCCAACACAATATTTTCACTTGGGTCTAAAACGTTCAACTTTAACTTACAACATATTTTTCTGATACGAGGTCTGCTCCCAATAATGAATAAGAGATCATCAGAAACTCCATGGAAACATGGAGAAGACAAGTCATTCAAGGAAACCAATGGCTCAGTGTTTCTTCCAAACCAAGAACTGAAGATGGGAAAAGTACCAATCAAGCCAGCTGGGTAGCAGGGTCCAAGCAGGCAAAACAGGAACATCTGCACAGAAAGCATAGCTACCCTAGGAACTCCTCATTGTGGGATGCTGTGGAACTTAAATGGGTTCAGAGAGGGATCAGACAAATTCGTTGACTCATGAGACCTCTTCATTCATGAAGGCTCTGAGCAACTCCAGTTTTAGCAGGAAGAACATTAGGAGAGAGATTATTCCAGCCCATTGCATACCTCCAAATGTGAATGTTCTGGGTGTTGTGTTTTACATTTGAAGGGCCTCATGGGGTTGGTGGATTCTCTGACCCTGCATGATGAGTATCAGCCCCCTTCTCCCAGCCACCATCTCCTGTCTGCTGCTCTGAAGGCTTGTATGGGCCCCATTCTCAGGAGATATGGAGAGCTGATGCTTTCAACAGCCCCTGCAGCTGGGTTCTCTCCTTCCCAGCTGTCACTCACCCTTGGGGTCTTCCTTCTCCTTTGTCCCATGTGCTGTGCCACACATGTCAGCTCCCAGCTTCTGGGCATCAGAGTAACGCTTCTGCCTTCCCCTGCCCTTCCACCATCATGTCCTCAGTTCCAAAGGACTCAGAAACAGGGATAACTTTCAAGTGAAGCTTGGTACAAAACAAAAAGCTGGTCCTGCAGAGGACTGCCTCAATGGGCACTACTCCAGGAAACAGGAGGCTTGGAGTGGCAAGGAGGAGGGGCACAAAAGCGATAGTGAGGGATCATGGTGAGGAACACAAGTTTGCCTCATGGTATCTTTCTGGAGCTTGCAGTAGTTGTAGCCTGGGATTTGGGCTTTGCATTCTGACAAACATTCTGACAGTTCAGCACTCTGCTCACTGCATCCCCCTCAGCTAATGCCAGGGTTTCATGGGAATACACAGCCTGATCTTAAACAAGTTCCACCACGTGTTTACCTTCTTGTTACAAAGCCCAGTCAGTAGCTTTTCCTAGACACAATACCTTTCTGAAGGCCTTCACATTACTTGAGAAGTACAATGTACAAATTAAATATTTTGGATTCACATTATAAACTGCTAGTGCTGCTAGTAAAGTCTTTTTTTCTGATCCTAGGATCTAGGTAATACGGATTGCAGAATACTGTAGTTTGTTTGTGGGCATGGAAGTTAATTTTAATGCCAGTTTTTTATATCTGAGATACTGTAAATGAATATCTTCAACTTATATTGCCCATCGTAAACTTTTTTAACCTGTGAGTCATTTTCAAAATAATAAACGTAACTATTCCATAAAAATATCTCAACACAGAAGAGCCAGAAAAGTGAAGGACATGAACAGATGGCACATCAATCTTCTGCATTTATACAATTTGTTTTTTAATGCAAATAGTGTGGGTTGCCTGCTCTTGCCTTGGATATTGTTCCAAAGACGAGCACATTTTCTTATCTTTCTGGATCAATGTGACATTTGCAGTTATCATAAAGTGGGAGCCCATTTAATGATGTTAATGCTTCCTTAATGTAAAAATAAAATCACCTCCTTTATAAAAGCAAACAGATTAAAAGTCCCAAAGAGACCATTGAAATCTGTGACATTTGCAGTTACTGGTGGCTAGATGGCTTGATTATACACAGGTAAAAAATATCTTAAAAGCATTGTTTATGCTCATTAATCAGAACATTAAATAGGAATGCTGGAGTCTCCCCAGCTAGATTTAGTTTCAAAAATGTATTAATAAAAAAATGGAGGCAGCATTTTGTGCAGCCTGTTTAGATCATTCAAAAAACCCAAAAAGTGCAAACAATCAAACTTATGGCCTTATGGCAGCCTGGTAAATCTTCAGACCCCAGATGTAATATGTGGTCTGCATTTTTATTTGCACATATTGGAAAGTGACTCTGCCAGCAGTCCCTGACTCATGCCTGTACCGTTCCTTCCACCGTGCCACCAAGCAAGTGGCACATCACTAATATTTCTGTTCTTGCCCCTGGGGAAAATCTGAATCTTTAATTTTTGTGCAGGCTTTCTAGAGGAAGAAAAAAACCCAAACAATGCACCATCAACTGAAACAACCTTCTCTTCTGTTCTGAATTATTGCAAAAAAAAGAAATTAAAGATCATTGAAATATGTCACTTTAAACTATTCTGAGTACAATATAGACTACAAGTCACAGATTCACAGACACCCAGATTTGGCTGGGGCTACATTACATCTCTCTAGTTCTAACAGGAAAGAAGTAAGTAAATGGTATGAACAACATAATTTATTTTTCATCAAAAATATTTTGGGGAAAAATTATGTTTTTTTAAAAAAAGCAACATTTTTGGATTTGTAATTGTTTGAAAGACAAAATGTGCTGACAGCTTCTGTGAAAACTTAATTTTGAGCAGAAAAACCAAAACCCAAATGACCCCTTTGAACTCCACCCATGATTTTGCTCAGGAAAAAGGCCACCACTTCCTCAGGGAAAACAAGGAAACTCCACATGCCCTGGGAAGGCAGTAGCAATTGTTCCAACAGTTCCATCAGGCTGGAGACAGCCCCGCAGCCAACTGACCCCCAACAGTCTGTGACAAATGAACTCTAAGCATTACTTCTCTTTTAAGATTTTATAGTGGAAAAGGGATGAATTAGGACAGGATGGAGGAAATAATCATAGAATAAGAAAGAATAACTGGGTAATTCAGGCATTCCCCAGTGCACAACGTCCCCGACCACCTCTCGGTCTTCCTTTCAGACCTGCAGCTTCTTGTAACCACCCTTTTCCCTTTGCTGCCCAAAATCCAGCCCGAAAGAGCCCAGCTGCAGGGACAAATCACAGATATGGCCATTGCTTGCCCAGCAGCACACACAGGGTTGACCTTCACAGCCACTCCCTGAACAGTACCTGCAAAGCAGGTTAAAGGAACAGGGCAAGGTGGTAGGAAGCCAAATTTACCAAACATTTCACAGATAAACACTTCTTTATTGCTGTTTTGGAGACGCTGCCCTCAGACACAAACACACAACAGGGGGTCTGTTGTCATCGGAAGCAAACCCCCTTTGAAATACCCCACTAACTAGACCAGATAATGAAAAAAATGCCTTTTAATTCCCTGTCCTTCTCCTTCTGAATGAGCTGTTAAAAGACCAAGAAAAACTGTTATAGCGATACCATAAAAAGAAGAAAGCCCAAAAAAAACAAAGAGCTCTCAGCTCCAGGCGTGTCCGAGGGGCTGGCAGGGAGAGACAGCGCCCACATGGGAAAGTTCTGTCACCCCATCTGAGATATCACTTAGTGGTGGCAGCTCTCCAGAGGCAGAACGGGTCCCACCTGTTTGCAATGTGTTTAGCTATTAATATTTATATAGTAGTTCAAGTGGGTATAAAAAAAAAAAAGAGGATGAAATTCATCAAATTTTATGTCATCTCTTGGTGGTGTAAAATAAAAACCGTTGCAGCAGGGGAAGAGGGGAATGGCTTGTTTTCTTGCCTTTCTGCAGAGCGAAATGTCGTTGCTCTCAAAATGTCTCAGCGCAGAGCAGTTGGCAATCACCTCGGTGTGATCCACACCTTGACATCCAGGCTAAATACCACGGCCACGGCCTGGCCCCAAATCACAAGGCTTTGAATAGCACCACATAAATAACACATTTATCAGCTCTGTGGCTTGAGTTACAACATCGAAAAAAAAAGCGAAAAGATTCACATTGATGTGGAAGTACTTTTCTTAAGCTTCATTTACTGTGCAGAAAAAAAAAAAAACCAACCCGAAACATTTCATTTTTCATTTTTCTAAGGATTCATGGATGCTGTGAAAATGAGCTATGTCTAAGGAAAGGCCATCTAGCTATGCCAAGGTGAAGAAACATCCAAGGGAACATTTCTTAACTAGGAAAATTCAGGTATTCCAGAAGAATGCTGGCCCTCAATCCTTTTGGACTTGTTCTGCTTTCTATAAAATACTTCAATATTCATTGGAACAAGAGAGGGGAGAATGACTGACCACCCAGTAATAACTTTGCCATCATCCCTAATATGTATTTGAGGTGAAAGTAAATATTATATGTATTTAGAGGATACTTCCAGCATGGAAAACATGGAAACATCCACTCCATGTGTCCCATATCACTGAGCATGGATTGCTTTCCAGGCAAGCAAGACTAAGGATGCTGTTCCAATAATTTAAGTCATGCACATTTAGCATTAATCTGCCTAACATAATTAAGATTTAAGACACAGAAGATGGAAAGATTTTAATAGATAATATGCATTCATTCCAAAATGAGCACCTGTCTTTGGGGCAGTGGCCCAAATATTCACTTTTTCTTTGCATAAATATGGAGGTTGCCTCTCCCCAAGACGTGTGTCCTAAACATGGAGAAGGCAAGGGAGTTGCTTTCCAAGTGGAAACCCAACATGGATTTTCTGTTCAGTCTGGGGATCACCATCAAAATAGTTTGGCCAAGGGAGCTTGGAAAATCCCAGGGGTGGGACTGCTCTCCTTCCCCCGGATATTTGTTACGCACCCAGTACTGAATGAGGAGGGGAAGAATTTCCTTCTCCTTGTCGGCACTCATCTGTAGCCTCCTTTAAGCTGATCTAATTCCCACACCACTCTCACCTACCCAGAGAATTTGAACCCAATTAAAGGACCCGGGTAGAAAAGCTGAGCTCTGTGGAGATCACATCCCCAGGCAGTGCCTCAGCCCACGCCTGCAGCGGGACTGTATGTAAGCATCAGAGCATTGGAGCTCAGTGCGTGGCAGAAACAGGACCCAAATCAGTCACTGTTACACTTCTCTCTTCCCTCTCACTCACACATGCACAAAACCCAAACCCACATACCCTCTTTTGCATGATATCCATAGTCCAGAGGGGGAAAATAAGCTGAAGGAACACTAGAAAGAAGGAAATTACAAATTGGAATGACACAGAGCAATTGTAAAATGTTTAGCTGTAGCCATGCCTGGAAACTTTGTGAAGGCAAGTTAAACTAGCATATGTTTTGCTTACCTACCTCAAGCAACCAACAACTACGTGTTAAAAAGTCCCCATGAACACTGAATTATGACACTTAGCTCAACTGCCTCTAGCATGTACTGGTTTCCATTTAATCTTAATCTGATCTCTCCAAGAACTTTCATTCTCATCAGCCTAATCAAAGCCTCGTTATTTGCTATCATAATTTTTCAGCATTAGATTTCATGCAATATCTGTGAAGTTCTGTACACTCTTGTAGTAAATTCATTTTAATGAGCACTTGTCTCTGTCATGCAAACTCATTGTATTGCAGGCATTTTGAAACCTAACTTCCTTTCAGAAATAAAAACAAACACTTTCCTTTGTCTCCAACTTCTATCCACTTGAGCACTTTCAGAGTCTGAAGTTGTAAAAAAAATTATTCTATTACACTTTTTCACACACCATTCAGCAAAAACTTTTAAAGAGCAGGCTTTTTAAAAATTTTACCCTTCTTGAAGTCCTCTTGTTGCTGGAGGGGCTAAGTGAATTTCTATGTGTGTGTAAGTAATGGAGCACCTTGCTCTGGAAGCAGGGAGGGTGGGGGCATAGAGGAAAGTCAATCTGCCATTGTAGTGCTGCATCAAGACCTGAGAAACAGGATTAGTCTGTATGGAAATCCACTAACAAGTTAGCCAGCACGGGGACTGGACTGCTGAAGGAAATCTTTTACCTGCCTTTTCCAACCACGAACTCCAAATTCACCAGAATGTTGATTCATACAAGGAAAAAATAATTTAACTTTCTCGCTCCTATCCTTAATAGTATTTTTAGCTGATAAGTACATCTGGTTGAAGATGCAGGTGACTGAATGACTCATCTCTTCAGGTTTGTGACTTAACCCGAGAGTATATAAAGCTAGAAGAGTCACAGAAAGCCTATCTTCTTTTAATGCTCCTATGCAGAATCTGGGGATCTGTGGGAGCACAGCACTATTAGCTGGTTTTAGTTACACTGACTCAAGTTCTTAACAGTCTTGTGTCACTGATAAAGATGCCTTACCTCTGGGTAAGGTAGTCTTCAGCAAAAGCTTCCTGTAAAGAAATATGCAAGTTTAGAAGAGGCAGCCCCACGAAAGCACAGATTCCAGTTGTTCTGCATTTCAGACACTGTGTGTACAAACTCCAGCATACTCAGGTGGAGGAAGGGGTTGGCTTGCTCCTCTACAAATGCACCTCGGATGATTTCCCAAGGACAAAGACCTGCAGCAAACCAAGACAGACACCTTTTCTCCTCTTTCCAATGCTTGTAGCCAAGTAGCATATCTAAAACGAAAATGTGAGCCTGAGGAAGTATCCAAACTGTAGGGAAGGCAGCAGCCTTCTTTTCTCCTTCCTGCATGCACTCAAGATTGGGGAACCAAGTATGTTTCTTTGGCTTTGACCCTAAAGGGAAAAAATACCCCTAATTTTGTTGTCTACACATTTTAATTAATAACCTTTCATATCTTCAGGTTTCAGTTTTTATTTCCCAGTATCCCTTACCTTTTGACTTTTGATCAAATCTAGAGCAAGCGGACCCAATTCTGGTAAATGGATGACAAAATTCCTCTCTGGATCTGTCAGGACAACTTGACTGAGAACACACTGTTGCTACTGGCCAGTCAAGAGCTGAGTGCCACTTTGATTTACCCCAGCTCTAAAGTACAAATCCCCAGCTGAAACAAATGCAGTCAAAGATTTCACAGGCCTCCTCATTTAGTCTTAGCTTGTTACTTGTCCCTGTCAGAGAGATCAAGAAGACTGACTGCCGTTGGCATGTTTATCAGAGAAAAGGAATAAGCTTTACCTCCACGGGCAGCTCTCATGCTTCTTGAGACACTTTTATACATATCTGAAATAATTCTTCATGAAACAAGAGAAAAAGAAGTCATGGTCAGCATAGTATAGAGAACAGACATAAGGAAAGCAGACTGTATGAGACGTATTTTTAATGCTCATGCTAATTTTCGGTTAAAATGTTCTTCTGCATTCCAAAGAAATAGAATTGGGTAGGAAACAATTTCAGTAAGGAGCATCAGATTCAAATCACTATTACCTTATCCCTACCCACCTTAAATTCAAGGAAAATCAGGTCTGAATGTGGATTCCATTTATTATTTTTAAAAGAATGTACTCTGAGCTTTTCTTTTCATATCAGAGAAATTAGAAAAAGAATATATTCAAATGAGAGATCAAAGACGCAAGACTGCAAAAGTGAAACTGTAGGTCAAATCAATGTCCATCTAGGTTGTCACTTCATTCCCCAAAGGAACTGGTAGTGGATAGCAAACCAAATTAGTAGCATTTCTGCTTAAAGAATATGAGTACTCTTCAGAGTGAGCAAAAAGAGGATTCAATTTGTATCACTGCCTGGCCACCGAGACACCATCAGTTCTAACTCATGCCAGCAAAATGCCAAATTAGCCTCAAATTTATTGCAATATTTTCTTTTGCCAAACTAATCAGAGTCTTAGGGAATCAAGAAAACAGATAAATGGAAGGAACAATTTCTCCACTGTAACCCCCCAACAAGACCACAGCATGCACATCTGATATTTGGACAGAAAAGCCCAGGTGCTTCTCCAGTTGTCTTCCATTCTACTACCTTCCAAAAGCGTCCTACCAGCACAGACTGTCCCCTCCCACCTCTCTCAGAGGACACACACAGGAGCAGGGCCAAGGGCAGGGAGCAGGATCATGAGTTTGGAAAATCTCTGCTTCTGCCCTCTGCCTCACCAGCTCTCAGAGATAAAAGCACCTGTAACCTCAGTGAGACAGTGATGCTGCCTGTTCTGGCATGATGTATTCACTTCTGCAGCCATGCCAGGAACCACTCAGAACCTGTTTTCCTTGCCGCCTGTGTCTGCTCCGTGGTGCACAAGAGACACCATTAAACAGCCACATACACTACCATTTTAACATGTTTAAATCAATTCCACCTCCATTCAGATAAGTGTTGAAACCCCCGTGTGGCTGGCAATTCCTAGAAGAGGACAGATCTTTTCCAAAAGCTAGGCTGAACTTAAAGTAGATACAAAATAATACTATAGATTTTTCTTTCTCTCTCTCCCTCATCACAGCCCTAAGATTAGCATAAAAATGTGCTATCCTAACTAAGCAGTCTGTTAACTGATAAGCTATCAAAAAATCATCTGTTATTTTTATAGCTCAAAGGCAGATGCCATTCCAAGAACCAGAGTTGATTGAGTAGGATTTTTAGTGCTTTGTAGATTTATCATTGTAAACTTGAGGTATTTTAAAACAGAATGATTCAAGTCTTGAAATATTACCTCCAGAGCAATCAAGCATCAGGATTTTTGCTGGTCTTAAGTTTTATCTGGGATGAAATAATTTAATCTCACATCATAAAGAATTTGAGTCGTTTCTTTATGCGTGCACTAAAAAAATCTTTTCTGCATTACGGTCCAAACCGATGTAATTACTCAAAAGCATGGATGTCAAAGCTTCCCAGCTCCTCCTGCAGGGCCCCCTTCTGCACATTCTGTTCATACCCCCCTTCTCTGAAGTATATTTGGTGAGGACCTCAGACAGTCAGTTGCAGTCAGGCTTAGTGTATCAGGTTTAATGGTTTAATTGGCTTGGCACTGATGTGCTGCCCTGCCAATATCTGTCCGATGATCCTGCTGTGTGCTGTGCAGAGCCTTTATTGCAAAGCTGAAGGAAAGGAAAGGCACAACCAGCATGGGCGGTGCACTAAGTAAACCAAATATGCTGAGATTTTCAATAGTAGGGAGAATGGAACGGGGCCAACGTGCAGCTCGCAGGAAGAGAGAGGAAAATGTGGAACAACGCTAACCTCGCTGTATGTGTGATGTGGCCACTCTATCAGGAAAGTATGTATCGCTGTGGAGAAGCAATCAGCAATACCAGAGGATTGGAAAGCTCCAGTGAAGGAGCTTCTCCTTTTGTAATGAGAGACAGGTGCCAATGGCAATCAAAAGTCTGCAACCAGTTATTGCGATTAATATTAAACTTTTGTGAGTTCTACAAGCTTTCACATCAAGGCATGGGCAGACTGGCTTTCCAGAGCAGCTCTTCCACATTTTATACCAGTCAAAACAATTAGACATACCTCCAAGCTGATGTCCTTGGAGAAAGAGGCATGACATTACCCCCAAAAGAGAAATAACAGGAGTGTCAAAACATGCGTATCACCCATTTTCAGAGGAACTTGCCTCTGAAATATTTCAGTGCTTACACCAGCACAAGCTTGCATAGTTGGCTGGGATGAACTTCCTATTTCACTAGCTTTTACTCAGTTCAGGGTTCTCTGCAGAAGAAAATAAATCACTGCAGTCTGAAAACAAGTCAATTTTTTTTTTGAGCAAGAAATACTCAACCAGCCCAAAGAGACAGCAGAGAGCCACTAAGATACAGCCTGACAGACCAAGAATACTTTGTTTGTGTGTGTTGGTTCCATGCAACTGACATTTCAAAATGCCTCATAATTGCTCTTATCACCAGTTAATCCCAGCGCAGGGTCTCTGGCACTGATGCTCTGCATAGTGACACAAATGCATGCGGCTGGAATACACTGCTGGGATATTTCTGCAAGTATCCTGAAGAATCCACATGCTCCTGACTCCTCCTGCAGGCAATTGAGCTCCTCATTACACAGCAAATATGCACCTTTCCCAAAGCACGTCACGCTTTACTCTGTCACTCCCTTCAGGGACAGAAAGCCCAGCAAAAAGACTTAACAAGTACTAATTTATCAGCCTGAGTCTATGGGGCATCCAAAGTGCAGTCCTTTCCCTCAGCTCACATGCTGCCCCTGCACATGTTACCCCAGGGGGATCCTGCTTCTGGCAGGCAGCAGGGAAGCACAGTAGGTGGCTTTTCTGACTGACTGCTGCACAAAGTGCTGAGGTTTCAAGTGCCCTACCTCCCTCGCCCGTGCACACTAGGGGTTCTTGTGTACTTGAGGAATATCCATAGCTTTGGAAAGAGGAATAAACACCCTTCTAGTCATTGTCTCCCAGGAAAAGATGCATTTTATCATGCAGAATTCCTGACTGCCTTTTGTCACAGGCATAAGCTCACCCTGTCCTTGCCCCAGCCCATCCAGAAGTTGTGCTGGTGTGGCCACTACAGAGTTCAGGGCCAGTTTGTGTGTCCAGCTGTGGGACAGGCAGCCCGGACCACAGGTCCTGGCCAGCAGGGACAGCATGCAAAGCAGTCCACCCTAACACCCCAGGCTGGCATCATCGTGACCTGGGGAGTTAACCCAAAGGGGAAGGAGGTTCACACTAACCTCACCAAGCTACCCTGTGGGAGATATTAGAACAGTCTGACTGCTTTTGGGGTTTTACAGACCTCATGCTATGCAAAGTTTTAAAAAACCCAAAAAACAAACAACCTCCCTCCTCCAAGTAAACAAAAATATCCACCTGCTTGTCCAAACAGCGAAGAAAAAGCTCTCCATATAGTGGCAACTGTCTCCTGAATTTGTGATCCTCTGCTAACCCTCTGCCACTGCTGGGAATGGCTCCAAGGTTTCAGTCTCTTCCAGGAGTATGCTAGATGAATTCGTTTGGGAAATGACACCACATACTTTGATATGAGCTCTGAGTGAGCTATGGTGGCATCCTGGGGATTCATATGCCTCAAATAAATGAATTTTTAAAACCAAGCACAGCAAAACACTGGAGCAGGTTAAAAGCTGCTGTGTCAAAGTTGTAAATGCATGAATGGTCCAGGGGTAGCTCCTTTTGTGCATGAATTTGCCCCATCAGTTTTTAGCAGCCACTTCCCCAACAGACCTCAGATTCTGCCAGCTATCTCCCAACAACATGGGCAGAAATGTTTTTCTTGCCCAAAATAGTTAAGTCATCAAACAGCTCTGTACTTACAAGGCCAACCTTTCCTGACCTTTCTGGCTAGACCAACTCCTGTTACATTAACCTCTGACCTCAAGTCTCCTTAATAGCAATATTCCTAGGCACTGTGATTTCCCTCCCACTGTGTTGGCTCAGGGATATATTTACTATCTTGGCTTCAGAATTTATTTTTCAACAGAAGTGGCAGGGACCACCCTATTCCACCCCCTCCTCATGCAGTACAAGTGAAGTAATTCTCAAGATATTATTTTACCCGAACAAATGTGCTTCAGAGTCTCCTTAGCTTTGTATGAAGCCCTGACTTCCTATCAAAATCAAACAGGGACCTGGTCAGATTTGAGATGGATATAAACAAGAAATGGGAGCCCATAATTGGTGATGGAAATCAGATAAGCTCCTTTTAAATACAACCATTGATAGAGCAATGGGAACTCAAATTACCTTTGATTAAGTCTCTTAAGAAAATAAAGTGAGGGGGAGGGAATGGAGGGGTCTGACTTAGTAAAATTACCCTCGTGGATAAAATCACTGGGACAGGAGTGGGAAGGAGATGGGTGTAGCTTGTCAAACTTCCCAGGCTGGATGCAGCAGGACTGGAGCCAAGGAGAAATTCCTCACCCACCATAAGCCTTGTCAATCCTTGTGACAGGGGCTCCCACTGAATGAGCCACGATAGGCATTTCATCTCCAATGCCCTCGTTACTTCAGGCTCTGTCTCAGCCAGAGACTGTGCAGAGGCTGTGCACAGAAACTCAGCTGAAATCAGATGGGAACACACAATACCGGCTTTCTGCAGGCTTTTTTAACTAAGGGGGTTATCTTAGTGCTTCCACCTTTAAGTAAACCAAATTATTTCAAAATTGGACCATGAGACTGAGGAACTTGTTCGATGACCTCAGGGTAGATCACCTATGGATTTGGTTGTAAGCTTGCCTGGTGCACCCCTAAACAGGAGGAAAAAAACCATTTTGTCTGGAGATCTGGCTGACCTCTTCAGTTAATCTGATTTTCTCACCATTTAATTATAGTTAACTGTAGTGCTGAGGGACTTGCAGATACTTTGTCCAATTGGGAATGAAATTAAATTTTTGGATGCATATCAGGCAGGGGAAAAAGAATTACTTCCACAATCAAACTGAAATAAGCAAAAAGAAGGAATTTCTTTTGTATGATGCACTATTTTTCAGTAGCCCTTTTTCCATTTCTGTGACTTGCTCCCTGTTCCTGCCTCTCCCCACCCTGACAGGGCTTTTTATATACATTGAAAAGCTTCTCCTGATTCAAAAGCAAACCTCAAGCTCAAAATCCAAATATATTCTAGAGGAGGACAAGGGTGCACAAGGCAGGTTTACTGGTGTGTCCCAAGAATTGAGCAGCTGTGCTTAACTAATGCTGAGCCCTGGTCACAGCCCTGTCTGGGAGCTGCAGCCTGCTCAGGATGTCACCCAGAAGAGCTACCACTGCCTGCATCACACCAGCAAAACGGGATGGGCTCACTCCTTACAAATCCATGCCCAGAAGCTGTTTCAGAGCTCTGCTAATGCTGAGCCTGTGTAAGCCTGCAGCAGCCATGAGGCAGCCACCGTGCATTCCTCCACTCCCCACTGGATCTGGAAGTTCTTTGAAAAAGAGTTGGTGTTTTACCTGCTGCCACTCAGACACACCTGACAGCTCCCACCAGGCAGCACAAGACTGAGATGTGTCTGTGAGGCCACATGTTCTTACCTGAGGGTTCTTGGTGCCGTGTGCTGCTCCTCCTCACAGGGTGTAGGAGAACAGCATGCCCAAGGGAGTCAGATCCTGCCCAAGGATGGGCAGGCACCACAGGGAAGCAGCTCTCCTGGGAGAAAGGAAGGGCTGAGCATGAGCACAGGGCAGGAGCAGCTCCTCTGGGCAGTGCTAGGAGCTGTGCAGGAGGGGAACAGGCAGAGAAATACTGGACTTGGGTTTATTTTCATTTAGGGACGCCAAGCAGCACTGAGTCTTTCATGAACTGAGCACCTGATAGTCAAGTGCAGACAACCAGCTTGTCCCTGGAGATTCCTGGGGCACCTGGCCACACAAGGGAAAGCCACAGCAAGGGGCTGCCTGGGGCTGCCCCCTGAACCCAGGCGGCCTCAGCCAGGAATCCCAGGGTGCCCTGGCAGCAACACAGCACACAGGCACAATTAAGGGGACACACGCTGCGTTAGATGTCAAAAGCTGGTTTTCACACAGTACGCCTGGCTCTGAACATGTTCCAAAACCATGTCCTCGATGCAACCGTGCTGAAGTCAAGGTCATCCCCCAGCCTGTCACCAAGGCACCTCACCCCTAACCACAGGCCAGTCTGCTCCTGCACTCCTGAGTTTTGGATCAGGCAGCCGCAGCTCAGGACAGGTACAATTACTGTGCTACTGTAAGTAATACCTTCAGCTTAATTACAGACCAAACCCCTACTTGCGGGTCAGTACTCTGTCAGGATAAATAAGCATTTTCACACAGTATTACATTTCTCTATTTCTTTTGGCTGATAATATTGGATACTGCCCAAGTCTGTCCCTAATGACCACAATAATCGTTCTTATCTGGACTCTAATCAGTGTCATATGCAACCTTATCACGCACACCTCTTTGTAAACATGCAGTGTTTAAACAACTGTAAGGTCATAAGGAACTCTAGTGTTTTAAGCAAGTTTGTGAAACACAAACTACTCATTTTTTGAAGAATGTTTAAAATTGAAACTTCTGATTCTGGAAAATGGAATATTTGGGGGCTATTGGATTGAAATACAGCTGCACACAAAACTGATCTTTATAGTGACGGATGGGTCCCTCTGTGCAGATAAAATCCAGATTTAAGATATTTCTTTTAATTGTTATTGTCTTTGTGCTCAAGGACTGATTGTGGGAAAAATGGCATTCTCTGACCATAAAAATAAAAAGAAAATACAATAAAGCAGTAATTGGTCAATGATGATTGAACTAACGACTTTACAGTGCCAGTCAAACACATATAATAATTGCTCTTTGGACTCTTTATGAAGGTACAGTACTATTTCATAAGACTAATCCAGCATTATAAATTCTTCATTTTATATCAGTTTCCACCATAAGCCTTATGACAAATTGCATATATTATTAAAGTTTCTTAATTTAGACAACAAGACACGATAAAAATGAAGGGCTATCTCCACGAAAAGCAGGTCAGATGCAAGTTGTCACCAAGATGGCAATTACTTCCCCTTATTTA
Source organism: Eopsaltria australis (assembly GCA_034509425.1). Classification (NCBI taxonomy): domain Eukaryota; kingdom Metazoa; phylum Chordata; class Aves; order Passeriformes; family Petroicidae; genus Eopsaltria; species Eopsaltria australis. The sequence goes on from JAVTVJ010000030.1 coordinate 1,982,384, forward strand.
AAAATCTGACTGACAAGGCTTTGAAAGCATGGGGTGTGATGATCTGCCCCTCCTCCTGTGGCAGGAGGCACAGAGACCACATCAAGTTTCAGGGACCTGCAGAGGTGAGGGGAGGGGGGAGGAAGCTCACTCACATGTGCCCCTGCCCAGCCTCCTGCCAGCACAAAAGCTGAACTCATCCCTAGCCCGCTTCCCGAGATGTGGACGTGGGCACACCATGGCCCAGCCACCTCAGCTGATCTGAGGGTGGTGTGTTGATCCTCCCATTTTGCTGAGGCAGCCATGCTCTGGAAGTTGGAAACCTGGAAGTGCTCTCACGACATCCAGCACTCCAGAGAGGAAAGGTGCTGCACCTGCCAGCAAGTGGGAGCACCTGGAGATAGCCAAGGGATTCAGGGTCCAGGTTTTCTTGATCCAGCTGTGACATGCTGCTGTAGCAGATTACTCTGCTGTCTGACTTCCACTCCAAGGAGGAGCAGAGGGCAGTTTTGTAAAACAAATAACAGGGAGCATTTCCAGGTACGATGACCTGTTGGTGTCGTAGTTGTGCCAAAGGGTGCCCACTAAGGTCAGGGCTTGCCTGTGCTGCCACTCAGGTGAGTCCCCACCCTTAGGCTCTGCCAGCACAGACACGATGGAGCAGAGGAAGGAGAGCACCAAATCTGTCAGTGTCTACGCAGAGAGCCAGTGCAGCTGAGGAAAGGCAACAGGCTGCTGAGTTCCCTTTGTTGCAGGACGGGAGAGGAGCCCCTCTTTTCCCTCAACATCCCATTAAAGGCTTAAAGACAGGCCATGAATTCTTGGGGTTAAGTGCTCCCAGAACACATATTTTACTTTTTTATTTTCTTTTTCTTAAATGTAGTCTTGGAAACACATCAGGAGAAGACCACAATTTAATTTGCAACATTAGGATAAGTTCCTCTGACAATTCTCCATCCTGGTTACGCCCCTGCTCCCTGTCCCAGTTCTGCTCTGTGGGATGTGCTGAAGGAACTGGTGTCCCAGTCCAGTGAAATTGCACTGCGTCCTTTCCCTGTGTGGTCAATTTTGAGACTTCTGTCTGTCAAGCATGCTAATAAAGTTCTCAGTGATTGTCTATTAAACACCACGACAAAGGAAGGCATTTGCTCTGCACAGCAGCATTCAGCCCTTGCTAGCTAGCGGGGACCATCTCTGCTCTCCAACTCGACAGCCTTTTTGGCCCCAGAAGGAATTTGCTGTCCAAAGCAGAGTGACACAGAGTGTGATTCTGCAAAAAGCTCTGTGCAATGCTGCAGGCTAACATTAGTGTGACTCTTGGCATTCTGGTATTACTGAGAAAGCGATGCCAGCTCCCCCAGCACAGGCTCTGCTATGGTAAGAAGCTACAGCACACACAAAGCACCAGGAGGTGGGAGACAGGCCTTGAATGAGAGATGTACAGGAACCCAGGCAGGCCCCTTGTATGCTTCAAACTATGCTCAAAAATTAATAAGAATTATCAGATAGAGATAAAACACATGATAGAGATACAATGTGCTTGTATGTCAGTGAAATCTCTACAGCACCAAATTGCACCATACACTTTGCACATCCACATAAAAACACATAAGGGAAGAAATTAACAGAATTCCTTGGGTCGTGAGTAAAGTACTGAGACAATCATATGCTGTTAACCAGCATTGGCAATGCAGGACTTACAGCCTAGGTTGCAACCACATCTCCAGTGGAAGGGATGAAGATACAAGCTGAAAAACTAGGAAGAACTGGCAGTATAAGGAAGCTGAAATAGGAATTTTCACATCAGAGCCACCACTGCATGCTAGGCAGGAAGGACTCTCCACTGTAGGATACTGCATGGGGCTGTGCTTCCTTGTTTGCCACAGCCTGAGAGCCGGGGAAGCTGAGGTCGAAGGGAGGGAGGATCACACGCTTCCTGAGTGCTCTGGAGGATGGGTGTCCACAACCTGCTCCTGCTTGGCACATGGCACTACTGTTCTGCGCAGTCATGCTGGCTCGGCCAAGGGGCAGGACAGCTGGCACTCATGCAGGCAGTGTCCCAGAGAGCCATGCCAGGGAAGCAGAAGTGAGTCTTTGTAATTAAGCTTTTGTCCATTATATGCTACCTTGAAGAACGCACCAAAATCACCAAGTGAAAAATGTGTCTTAACCATGGAGTTCTGAAAGTATAAATTTTGGCTTTCCTCTGTATCAGACTTACCTACACACATTATCCAAATGAGATCTGGGTACATGTAAAACCACTAGAATCAGCCCAGACTGTAGAAGAAAAAGCCTTGCAGACTTGAAGCACAATTGAATGACATTAGAAGTTACAGCTTTGGCTCTCAGGTCACAGCACAAAGTTCCTCACACCCAACCTTGACCCGCAGCTTCTGGAGAGGAGAGAGGTTTGTAAACCTTCAGCCTCTGCAAGACCAAAAATAACTGCCCAGTAGGAATTTAGAAATAGTAATTTCATCCCAAACTGCCATCAGACAACAATGCTATTTCAACACAGTGAATGTGGGCTGGGGTTGCACCCAGGAAGGCATTGCAGCCTTTAACTGTGCTGTGCCCACCACACAGCCCAGTAGCTCTGGGCAGGGGGAGGGTTAGAGGCTGCCCACTGGCATTTTAAATGGCAAACACTTACTGTTACTGATCAAAATTTATATTTGCTCTGTGCAGGCAGCAGTCTCAAGCATCAAAGCTTCTGTTTCAACACTGTGCCAAAAGCCATAAAGTTTAAGGCTTGACCAAGCATTGATTCAGCACTAAAGCAGAAGCCTGGACTCTAGAGACTACCGAATAGCTGGATTAAATAAACACTTTAAAATACCTCTAGCACTGCTAATAAAAATTGGGACTAAAGAAATGCATAGATGAACCTTTGTTTGCTGAGTAGGGTTTATTCTTTTTTTTTTCATGTTTAATAACTATATTCACAATGGAATTTTTTTTTCTAAAATAACTATAAAATAAAAACATTCCCAGTGAGATCCAGGTGCTAAATACAGGTATTTTAAGACAGAGGTAAAATTAATTCTATTTGAGGCTCATTAACAGGGTTCAAGGGTCCTGTGAACACTTCCTGTCTCTTTTACAGAGAAGGAAGACAAGGATCAGAGGCAGCGAAAGAGCTGACATGGAGACCTGAATGTGAGTTACAGCAGCATCCGTGGCAGCAAAGACAGCTTCAATGTTTCAAAGGTTCAAAAGGCCAAACAAAACCCAGATATATTTCCCATGCCAAATTCATCTGAGCTTCCTATCAGGCAGACATTAGCTGCGTTGCAATGCCATCCCTACAAGTCTGAGCTTCCCAGGGCATGTGGAGCCCACAGCCTCTGCCTGCTCCTTGTATAAGCGCAACCAAATCACCAGTACATCCCCACAAGCAGAAAGATCAGACACAGAGCTGGAAATGCCCTCAACTTCATCCATGGTTTAACTGTACCCTCTGTTTCTCTTAAACCCGCTATCCTGGAGCCATGGAATTCCCTGGAAATAAAAATTAGTTAATGGATAGCATTTAAAGCTCAGCAAACAATTCTTCTGAGAGTAAAAGTGTAGCATGGAAGGCAATGTGTTTTCTTGCAGACTTACAGTGAGATTGAAAAAATTTCCTTGAAATTTCATCATTGTGCATGTGGGACTGTGCTCATAATAGAGGACTATGAATACCCTTGCAAGGTCCCATGCTAGGACCAGGACAATACAGAGACAGCACCCAGGGAAGCTCCCCTGAAAGGGCAGCTTGGATTGGGAGGGCGAGGGCAGCTGTACACTGCACTGCTTGGGATCATCTGGCTGAGTAGCACAGTCTAGTCCATCTGGAAGAAATAACTAATTATACCCCACCTCTATTTATGTCTAATTTTAACAGCAAATTTCCTAGGATATAAAACATGATCTGTTACCAGTCAGACTCTGTGCTAGCGAATGTCAGTGAGCACTGTGTTACCCTAATGCTAAATGGTTTTGAACATCTCCATTCAGTGCTTTGTATTTGAAGAACAAATCAAATAAGATCTTCTTGACTAGGCCATTTTACAAAGATGGGCATATTTTGAAATATTTCTTGGGACAGATTTGTCCCCAAATATGTGATTAGAACAAGTTTTAGTCTGACTAGAGTGAAAACCAAGTTTGAGGCTGGCCCACAGAGGAGCGCTCATAGCTCCAGCACAGAAAAGAATGATAATCGAAAGTACATACTAATACACACTCAAACAGAGCTACCCAAAAAACCCTAACAAAGTTTCTTTTTAAAGTGGCTTTACCTAATAAACTAACTGACTTGATCTTTCTTCTCATAGTATTTGTTCATTGAGAGAAAACACTTGGTGTCCCTTGGCTAATATTCCCTAGACATTCCCTGTATTATCCTGCAAGTCCCAACTTGGGATGTATATCATTTTTCTTATCTGTGAGAGTGTAGTGGGGCTGAGAGCTGACAGAATTTACCTAAAATACTACCGCTCCATCATTAATTTTTTTTCTACTGTCTTCATTATGCCAAATTGATTTAAATTCTTTCCCACTTTCTTTTATCATTGGATTTGACAACTTACAAAGCTTGAACAAGAGATCAGCAAAGAAAGTCAATGGAAAGCATGCCAGAGGCAAATACAAGTAAGGCCAGAAAGATGGAGTTTAGTTCAAAAATGTTGGCTACTCCTGCCCCCATTAGTAAACAACTGGGTTACTTACAGCCCAAACATACTCCAAGTTGGGGAGGTGCTGCACTGAGCGCCCTGTGAAGACAAAATCACAGTAATCAAGTCTCATGGTCAAAAAGTCCAAGGCTGCTCCTCGTAGTTCCCTGTGGGATACAAAAGGACTCACCACAGCCTACGCAAATGTCACCAAAAATCCCCAACAAAATGTCAAAAAACACCCAAACCCTAGCACATTAGCACACAGCAAATTTCCTGAGAATATGTGGGATCAAAAGACTAGTTAAGGTTGCCACATCAGTGAACTACCACTGTGCTTCCCTTCTCACTAGGACAGGGAACTGTGGAAGGAGTGGATTGCTTCTACAATACTCCTAGCCCATGCAGGATTCCCTTGGCTGTAGAGAAATATGCTCCGACACTTCTTGCAGCTTAAATCTTCTACAGTACCTTTATATATTGTCCACAATTTTAAAAACAGTGATGTAGTCCAGAGTCACAAAATCTATCTTCTACTTCTAGGTGACCCACCTAGCTTCACACATTCTATGAACACAGGGCTTGTGAGACTTTCTCCGAGGTGCTGCCACCAGACCCTTCAGTGGCATCCACGGATGCCCTGAGGCCCCTTATCCTCTAAAGAGCCAGAGCTGGAGTCAGATGGGCCTGCTGCTCATAAATACAGCCCTTGATAGTGAGTGCTGCTGGGTGGTTAAAGAAGGCACCTGGCTGCCTTGTAGAAAAGCAATGAGAGGCTCTTTCCAGAATGAAATCCCTACACTAGGGAATCCCTGGAACCTAGGGTAGAAAAATAATGTGGTTTTGGTCAAGGAAGCAAATAAGGAAACATATTTGAAAAGAGAAGACGTGGGGTCAGCCCACAGCTGAAAACCCTTTTCCTACTAAAACTTAAGGATAATTTGGGGCAGAATATCCCAGAGAGGACATTTACTCCTGGTCTAGTGTACCTCTCCTTTATCTCTTTCAAGTGGTAGGACTTCTCCTAATACACCTTTTAAATCCCACAAGCCACTAAAACCTGAGTATCTCATTGCTGAAGCCTAACAGTAAAAGCATTCCTATATTTCAAATATATTTTCCTGTTTCTACAAAGTTCTAAGATGCCTCTCACAGAGATGTCTCTGCTTGTCACTCACAGCAGAAAATCCTGACCGAGAAAATTTTCTTCATGTCTTCGAGAGCAGTACGGCTGCGTGAAGAAACACATGGATAAAGCTGTGCAAGAAAAGGGAATTACACAGAGAGTTAAGCTAACGCTCCACGAGAACTGCTGCAGCTTGGACCACAAGCTAGCAAACATGCTCAGGAGCCCTGAAAATTACAAAGATCAAAATTAGCCCCCCGAGGCATGTGGTTGGCTACGCTGTCTGTTTAAATAAGCTTAAATTTTTAATTCAGTAAAAAAGGCACCTTCTGCCATTGTTTAAAAACATTTCATGAAAAAGAAATTTCATCAGTTTCTCAGGCCCTGGAATCTGGAACACAAGCACGCAGCACCTCAGAAAGAAAATCAGGGAGTTTGCTTCTTTGCCCAAGCCTCTCCAACCCCATGCCCAAGCTCACAGCAGCCACATCTCTGTGCAGACACAAATCTACACTGAAGTCATGCTTTATATGAGAAGAAGACAGCAAACATCTGAAAATGTTTTCTGATAAACTTTTTCTCATTTGGCTGTTGTACAACTACCACATATTTTCATGGCTGAGCTGCACTGTATCTCTTTAACATGGGTTTTATTATTCTAGAAATATCTGGGTGTTGTATTTAGTCAGTGAATCATTTGAGAGCTCTGTTCTTCTGACTGGAAGACTGGTATTATTAAACCAAATTTTCTTTTCTACTGCAAAACCCATAGGTCTGACACATTTGAGCATCTTTAAATCTGTTGAGAGCATCTCCCTGCACATGGATCAAGCACCTCTGTGCTTCAGGGACTTCTGCTCACTCCAGAGGTGCAGTGAGGTCAATGGCCCTTCATTCAGTTCCTGACCTCTCCTTTTCCTCATGACCCCCTCTCCCTGCCCCCCATCCACCTCAGCAGTGAAAGGCCCCACCAGAGCCTTGCTAGAGCCATGTGCCCCACAGAGCACCTCACTCGTCCCTCATTTCCATTTTCTTTCCCATTTTGGGTTACACTCCACTGTTTTGAACAACCTAAAGGCACTTCATTTACCTGCTCCTTGAGCCAGGGGTGAAGCACCTTTCCCTGTCTGTCCCTGCAGCAGAGCCTAGAATTTAATTTCTGCAGGATTCAGGTGCCTCTGGGGATGATGCTGCCCTACAGCAAGAAGCTTGCCACAGAAGGGGAAAAACCCCCGTGAAAGGAGCTAAACCTTTGTGCAATGGTCTCTGAGTGTTATCCCAGTGCCAAAGGCCCCAGGAAGCTCTCAGCTCTCCCTGCACCAGGCTGCAGGCAGCACATGCCTCATCTCTGATGGTGGGAGATGACAGCAAAAGTAAGGGAAGGTGTCTGCACTTGCCTGGCTGTCCCCAGCATCCACCTCCAAAATACTTGAAAATCTATTCAGTTTCCATTGGCTTACTGAAATGCTCTAACACAACTTCCCAGAGCAGAGAAACGAGATTCTTTTTAAAATGGAAACGTCACAATACTTCTGACTTGCAAAAAAAAAAACCAACAAAAAAAATTACCATCAGATATGTTTGTGCAGCAAGCTCATTCTTCCCTTTTTATAAAGCCACAAAAGATATAAAATATAGAACATCCAAGGACCACATGAAAAGAATGTCTGGATCTGTTAAAACATAAAGAAGGCCCTACCAGCCAAGGGCAAAAGTTTAGCAACAATAAAAGTGTCTTTAGGGTTTTGTTTTTTAAATGCATAGAGAGAGGAAGAGAGTTTGTGGTCATGTTTTCCAGCTTTATGTATATTTGTCTATCATTTTAATATAAACAGGGTGTATTTATAAAGCCTGAAGAAATGGGAAACAGATTCACTGGTTTCTAAATGCCAAGAAGTCTCTTCAAAGATGATAAGCAATTAAAGAGGAAAGTCAATCAAACTTTTATGACACTTCTGACCAAGGGTTTTATTTTTATTGCACAAAATCCAATGTGACAACAGATACATACAGTAGCTGCACCCACCCGTCCTTCTGTTGTGAGGGGCCTGCCAGCATTCCCAGTAAAATCCCACTTCTGAAAGGAAAACAATGCTTGAATTCACGTACCCTTTGACAGAAGAGTTCTCAGCGCTTCTGAATATACTAATACACACAGGAAAGCACATATAGAAATGGATACACATGTCAATTGCCATATGCATCCACAAATACTCTCTTAGAGCAATTCTCCACAGAGCCCCTAAGGAAACAGGGTCTGTTTTCTACAGCGAATACTCAGGGGAGTCCAGAAATCCTTCAGTAGCCCTGAAAAAATTAAGCAGAAACGGAAGAAAGTAGGAAAACAGACAATGCAGCTGGTGCGTTATTTTGCACCAGCCCCAAATATTCAGCTTGCATAGTGGTACAGACAATTTTATATTGACAAGGCAGAACTTCAGTTGTCAGGTTTTGACAGGCCATTTTGGTAGTGAAGAAGGTTTGGCTTTTTCCTGGGAGAGGGGGAAGGGGGAGAGGAACGAAGGTGCTAATTAAAGACATAGTGCATATTATGTGCCCGTGGAAAGAGACTCAGGAAGTCTCATTAATTGCTCTTTTGATAGAGGATATCCAAAAATGATGACGGGACTGTGTATTTTACAGAAGAGGGATGATTTGTATTTCATTATGTTCAGTAGGTTCCTATCTAAAATAAGCAGCTATGGATAATTTTGAGTGCAATTCATGAAGGATGCCTTTGGAGTTATAAGTCATTAACTGACTGCAACCTATACATCAAGTAGCCAGAAAACAAAAAGCAGGAGAGAGCACAGGAAAATGAGCAAAAATCTTCTTGAGATAAAAACATCTTTCATTTTATTTTACTTAGAAAAAACCCCAACAATATCTTGTGATAACTCAGTTGCTGGTACTGACCTGGAGACTGGGGACAGTCCCACTGTACCACCTGTAACTGTGACACAAATACACCCTCCCTGTATTTATCCCTTTACTTTGAGCACAGTTCTTTAGCTGGAAATCAGCTCAAGCCACAGAAACCCAGCTACATACCACAGTATGCAGGAAATGGGGGAAAGTCAGGGAAAGGCAGCTTTCAGCTAGAATATGTCGTTCTGTACAAAGGAGAATGTTTCTGTATGGCAAGGGGTGATTGTTAAAATATTCATTTTTGTGGCGTTTCTCATCCCTGCCACAGAGAAGAATGGAAAACACTGAAGTGTAACTCAAGTGAGGCTCCAGAGCCCTGGCAGCTGGAGCATCCCACACTGCAGCTCACCTTCCAGCTGGCTGAGCACCACTTGTCCTGCCTGCTCCCACAGCACACAGGCACCACCACATCTTACTGCCTCCTGGCTTTGCAGGGAAAGTAAGATCTGAGTTTCCCAACCCTTTTTAAAAAACCATTTAAATGGGTCAGTTCTAAAGTACTCAAAATGGCTTGGTTTACCGTGCAGTTATTTTTTTTCTCACCTCCTTCAGTTTGCTAGCTCTTGAGAGTTACCTTCCAGAATGCAAAAATTCTTTATTTTTTCCTATATCACTTGGGGTGAGCATTCCTGAGGGACTGAAGTATTTACATTTTGTTCAATCTTGGCATAGATGCTCTGAGCTCCATTTCATCTATCAGATGAAATTCATCCTGGTGTAAATCCAGAGTAAATCCCAAGCAACTCTAGCAAACCACTGAAATTAGTCCAAAATTATACAACATGTAGGATTTGACCTTGAACGTGCAAGAGGCTTTCCTTCCAGACAATCTAAGCCCCAGACCCTTTCCATCCCATCAGTTAGAGCAGCTACCTGTGCCCTACCCACACAAACCCTGCGACCCACAGGCAGCAGAGCACTGAGCCTCTGGCACTGTTTGCCAGAGATCAACACAGCAAAAAGGCAACAAACAATTAGAGCTGAGGAACATGGGGCAGGGGATATCTTTTGTTGGGCTTATTTTATTGTAAACTACAAGTGATTATGTTTGTCAGGTTTTTTTTATGCAAGCTCACCCATCCCACTGCCCTACAAGGGTTGTGTTCATGTGCATTTGTGGACTAAAGAGCCCTCAGGAACAGTCAAGTTATCAAATAGCTCATGTCTCATTGAACTGTTCAAGCCAGAGCATTTCTACTCCCTCCCTTGGTGCTAGGTTTGATTCAGGAAGGCAGAATAAGTTAAATATAATGTGACGTGAAAAGTACAGGAGGGTATCAGCAATGAACTGATAAAGCAGACTGTCTTTCCTCCTAAACACCAGGAGACTTCTCAACATTAGTCAAGCAGAATTAATAATTCACATTGAGTAATCTGGAAAATTAGATCTCCTTCTGACTATGCCTGCAAGCAGCTTACAATTTGGTTTTATTCATTATTCTTGGAAACATCTCTGAATAATTTTTGGTCCACTTGAATTTCTGCGGGAAGCTAATTCAGAAAGGGGAATGAGCACAGCTTTGGCCAATACAGTCCATTTTATTTTTGTTCATTTTTTGCATGTAGTGGTCAGCTGACTATACTGTCAATGCTGAAGTATTTGTTTGGCTCCCCAGCAACTGCTCCCTTTTTTCCACTAAGAAGGTAAAATGTGTAACACTTTCATATTTGGTCTGAATATAACTGGTTTTGGTGCTTGTTTCATATTTTGTCTGAATACAATATATAGCTGTTTTCTATGCTTGTTTCAAGTTTCATTTAGCAGCAAGAGGAAGGTGGAAAAAGAAAGAGGAAAAGTAGTTTATTTTATGGCAGCCAAACCTGCTATCATCTGGCCTTTCTTGGTGTCCCCCCTCCCAGGAGGGGATTGCACAGAGCAGAGCTGGTCCCTGCTGCTCCCTGCTTCCCAGCTCTGCTGGCTGGAGCCGTCAGCACCAGCTGAAGGGAAGAACCAGAGGCAGCCTGCCAGCTCTTTCAAAGCACAAGGATCAGCATCTAAACGAATGGGTCACACATGAAACTTCATTCTCTGCCTGAAGCCCAGCCTAGAAACAATATTTCTGGCGCGATGTGAGTGATATCTCCAACTTTTGCTCAGTCAGGCTGCTACTGCATTCTTGCCTCTTTTCTCTGGGGACTTGGCTCTCCCTTGCATACCAGAAACGCAGTGTTTTAATGTGGAAAATTGACCGTGCTCAAAACCAGACTGAAGGCCCAGGAATTAACAGAACAAGCAAGAAAAATTAATCACCTCGAGTCTAAACATGACTCAGGTTGGGTTTCTGGCCACAGATTAAGAAGTACTGGAGGAGGGACAGCTGCAGGCTGCACTTTTCTAGAAGATTTTTTAAAAACCTCAACAAGCATGTGCCAGAGCTGGAGTATACACGATCTATTCCACATTCTTGCAGAAGACAAGAAGATCTGTCAAGGTCCTTCCTGCCCTACATTTCCAGGATTATAAAACCCACCAGCATAAAGGTTCAGGGCAATACAGAGCTGGGGGCAAATTGCATCATCCAACATTCTGATTTCATTAATGAAAACCAGCACACCCAGCACTACTGATGGAATCAGCTAAATTCTGAACTTCCTTGTTTTCTGGGATTAGTGAGACCCATAACAGTTCTTCAAACATTTTTTTTCTTTGTGAGTAAATTTTTTATATCATGCTTATCATCAGGGAGCTCCTAGAAATAATAGCAAACATGCATGCACAAGGGTCACACAACTGCTAAAATGTTAATGTCATTTATTCTCTCTGGATTCTGCAGTTCTCCTGACCTAAGGAGTTTGTACTTCTGTGAACAATAATGGAGGAAGAACTCTACTAATTATTCTAAAATAAGGAGATAATGTATTTTTCACTAGCTGCAAAGATACGAAACGCTGGACACACTAAAAGACAGCCACTGCCAGTCTGGAAATACGAGTACCAACTAAGCTTTTCCCTAAAATATTTTGCATATCTACTGCTGAGTAGCTTTTGGTTTCATATCATCTGAAGCCCTCAGCTTCCCACCAAAGTATGCTTCTGCTTGCAGGCAATGCCAGACAGCAACAAACTGGAGCTTTCTATTGGCTATGAGGAGCTGTGCTGACCACACAAGTGAGTTCGCTGAGCACAGACTGCCTGAGAAGCTAAATACACCCCATTGACATCACCTCTTCCCCTCTCCAATCCTTTCCTGGGTGACAGCAGTTAACCAGAAGTTCCAAGGAAGTTGGTGAAACTTTCTCCTTCGGGGACCTTCACCTCTCTCTGGGCAGAATGGAGCATACAAAGCACCACCCACTGCTCCAAGGACTAGTGAGTAGACATGAAGTTGGTTAAAAATTCCTCAAGTTTTACTAACAGTCATACACAGGCATACAAAGTGAACAAAATAAACATTTGGCAGTATTTGTGCTGCCCAAATTGAAATTAGTCTGTCCAGGCTGCATCTTCAGGCAATGCGGAAGGCTGGGATCCAGTAGATGGAAACATGAAGTGCCTAAATCAGAGAAAATGTCCTTTGAGGAAAGTCTCTGCTTTCCTTCACCCTTATAAGAAATGTTTGAAGTCAGTCACTGTGAAACTCTCCAAAATCACACCCACCCACCCACCCACCCCCCCTGCGCCCAAAGTTTGTAATTTCTTACTTGTATCATTACTAAACAAATGAAAATATAGGGGTCCATTTCTGAAGCCAAACAGTGCAAAGATCATGATCCTCTTCCTATCCACATCCTTCCAATCCCTTTGCTTTTTTTCTGCTGATAAAAGTGAAATTATTTTGGTTTTCTAACAGAAGGAAAAGAGAAAAATTAAACCAAAGCAGAAGCTCACCACATAATTTTTTCCAGCAAATCAAAGCCATTTTTTTCAATTAAAAATGTTTTGATGAAAAATTACAACCACTTTTCAGTGAAGTGGCTTTATAGCTTCCCTTAATCTTACAGAGACACCCACATAGAGGCTGCATTGTTTAACCAGCTGTAGCATCTCCTCTACAGTCCCACTCTGCAGAGCTCCTTGCTGAGCACTGAAGATATTTATAGCCTGAATTCCCAGAAGGGAAATCTCTAAGGTGCCGCTAATTAGTTCTCCTAATGCACTGTTAATAAAAAGGGGAAACACATCTTATCTTGTGAATAACAGCTTTGCTGCTGTTTGCCATAGGAAGTAGGTTATCCCATGAATGTTTTTATTCCAGGAATAAATTCCATGGCCAAAATCTCCTCCAGGGGTTTCCCTTCAGCAGGAGGACCTGACTGCCATGTTTGTGGGGAGCAGCAGAGGCCACATTTGCCTGCACCCCAGAGTGAGAACTCCTTGTTACCCCGTGCCCTGCATCTAGGTTCTACAAAGGGAAAACCTAAGATTTTATCTAGAAAGGAGCCCTGCTGTACCCAGGGTAGGTGCTCAGACAGACTGACAGAGAGTTCTCAAGACAGAGCTGCAATAAATCCCACTATGATTCCCTTTGGCCTGGATGCTTTCACAGGTATTTGACCCAGGAAATTCATTGCTGGAGTGAAATCCTATCTTCATCTCCAATAGCAGATGACTTGTGACAGTCCCCCAGTAAGCAAAAGTACTTAGACTTCCACTGAGAAATAACTAGCAAGCCACAGTCTCAATAAAATATGTAGAAAACATCATCAAATAACCACAACCTATGTGCTCTGGGACATTTCAGTGTGTAAGTGGTTACCTGCTGGAGAAGCAGTGAGTAGATAGTAAATAAATTCTTCTGGGCAGAGGTGGGGGATGGATTGGAGTCTTACTATCCTGATCCATAAAGGCTGGAGCCTTTTCAAATTTTACAGTTCCTGCACTAAACTACTTTAGTCCCCAGCAGTCCTGTTAAAACACCCGCCACAAACCAGCTTTGCTCACCACCTTCTCTCAGCCCCTTTCAGAATCAGTGGCTGTTATCCAGTAGACCCCTGCTCCTGCAGGGCTCTATATCTCACTCTGTAAGAGATGTTCTGCCTCCCTGTTGCCAGGAAGGCAGTCATTAATTAGCGTTCTGCCACGGCTCAAAAGGCTACCCCGTGCTCATCTTCTTACATCAAGTATAAATCCACATGGGTGAGCATCTGGACAAGTGTGTTCACAAGAGCTATGGAATAAGGAGTGAAAATTTCAAAAGAAAGCAAGATACTTGCTAAACTCTTACAATCTTGCAATGCTATTGCTAAGTGTCATTAAAGATGGGTTTGAAAAGCTTACCTGTGCCTACGTCTACCTACGACCTTGTCAGAGTTAACTAACAGCACTGGAACCCTGATGGAGCACTCAAATGACAAAAGAACAGGCAACAGTACTGGAAAATTCTGTCTTCATGAAGGAAAAACATTTCAGGGGAAAAAAATTCACAATCCCATTTAAAAAAACTGGGGTTTTGATGTCTCAGTGCAATGGTCTTCACCTGCCACAGTTTTTGGGTGGGGAGAGGAAGTTACACCATGCAAATGGTGAATAAAAATAATAATGTTTTGTGATAAATTCAAGCCACATTCATGTTTGGCAGCTTTCGCATCACGCCAAGAATTTATCCAACGCCCCTTTTATTTATGATGAAACAAAAGTGACATAACACTTTGTCATGAAAGAATGCTGTAAATGATGCTTTTTTAATTATATACACTGTTGTTCTTGAAACAACTCTCCCGTAATTTATGTTTATAGTCCTACACATGCTGCAGAAGTGGATATAAAATGCAGCTGTGGTCAACAAGCATGTGATTTCAGTCTGATGCTAGCTCAACATTAAGCCTGGAAGAAGAAAGAAGGAGCACATAGTCCAAGTGCTTTTCCCCGTCCTCAATTTTTGCAGTTATTGAAGCACTGGCCTACCAAAACCCAGATGCTTACAGTCAGGCTACAAAAAAAGGAGAACGTCTTGGGAGCCAAATCTGAACACCGATGTGTCTCTCCAGGAGATGGAGAACAACAACAGAAAATCCTGATTTCTATTGAAAATTTGAGGAATATTTGTACATTATATTGTCTTTCCAGTATCTCAGAGCACCACTGGGACTGAGTGATCTCTCTTACCTACAGAGGAACATTTAGGTTGCCTCAAGAGCCTAAAATGTCAATACTAGCAGCTAGGTCTGTCTCTGCTTTCCATCTCCTACTCATTTTTCCTAGCTTCTCAAATGTTGTTGAAGATTACATTCATAGACTTCTGAAAATTATTATTCTTACACTTCGCTGTAGTCAGAATACACAAGAATATAGCCAATGATATGAGAGAAGTTTTTGCTATTTGGGGCCCTCAGAAAATACTTGAGTTTGCAGTGCTAATAAGAATTAATTCCACCTCCCCTTTCTCCTGGTCATCCTTTCCAATAGAGCCACTGAGGTTTAGTCACTGTGAATGTAAGAGTCAAAGCAATGAATAGTCAAGGCCTTCAAGGTTGGGAAATAAGGATATCAAGGATGTGAAAATTCAGACACACAAGAGCTGTAAGATACCAGCACACTTTTCCACTGAGCTCAGCCAGTTCATGTAAATGAATCCATTGGAGCAGAGCAAACAGAGACAGTCAACTGCACAGTGCAGAAGCCAAAAAAAGGATCAAGGCTACTGTGCACCGTGTCCATATAGCAACTGCAAGGTATTAAAGCAGATACATTGGATAGAGACATAAAAAGAAGCTTATGTGATACTTCAGAGAACAGTGATAATAGTACCACTGAGAACTGTTTGTACTTATATAGGCTTAAAATAACACAAAATGCAAAGATGATGATCAAAGAAGAAACAGACTTAACCAAAAATGGACAAATATGTGTTCGGCTCTTTGTTTTTAGTGGCATTTAACATACAAATATTTTTCACTTTTTGGGTTTTTACTCCCCCTGCATTCTACTTTCCACATTTATAAGCTTAATACCTCATTTCTTCCTCAAATTCAAAACCTTGCAGGGTCCAGAAGTCTCTAGAGTTACAGGCCAAATTCAGTTCTGGTCAAACACAGTTAGGTTGAGGATCAGGGATGAATCCTCTGTGTTTCGCTAAACAAAGCATGCAGCCCATAAATGATGAACCTCTATCTTTTCCCTCTGGCTTTCTTTCAACACACAAGTTTGGTCCACTCCTTAAGATTTCTGACTTTCAAATAAAATCATTCTTTGAGTTCAGATGATTAGGAGAGCCAAAAGGCATTGTTTTAGTTTTTGCTACATTTAAAACCAGTTTGTTTTCCTTGAACCAGTCTGTCAAAGTCTTTTTGCAGTTCAGGCGTTATGTGAGAAACAGATTTGCCATTAAAATGCACAGTCGTGCCATCTGTATAAAAATGTATAGCACAGTAATGACATAGCCTTGCAAAATCATTAATAAAAAGAAAAAAACAGGAATGACTGACACTACTCAACTCAGAGAGGGGGGAGGATAGAGGGGAGAGACATTGACACCTTTGACTGACAAAGGGGGGAAGAGACAGCCCTGTGAAGAGAAACAGATTGATGCTTCTCCCAGATTCTTTGTCTTCCTGACAGAGTATGGGCAGCACCACAGGCCACCTACTTGCTGCGCTAACGCCTGCAGCACGTTAGGCCAAAAGCTTTGGTGGAGTTAGCTAAGAAGATTTCCACTACATTTTCATTTATTTTGGGTATGCTTGCATGAACTCGTTATTAAATGCCTGCTCAGAAATCCCATTTCAGCAGAGCTGTTCCTGTGCAGCCCAGCACAGGCAGGTGCCCCGCGCTCGGTCCCTATGCAGCTCTCCCCAGCCAGGCTGTCACTGCCTCGTGCTGCCCAGGGAGCCTTCCCCTGACAGCACACCCACCTGCAACACCCCTGATTCTGGACCTTTGTACAGCCTGGGCCAAACCCGAGGGCTGACAGCCCCCTGCACTGCTGCTTCCCAACTGGGTTGCTACCTGCATCCCCCTGTTGCTCCAGTCATCCTGCTCACACTGGAGCTTTTTTGTTTAAATACTGGCGGGCACCAACTCTTTTCACTCCCAGGCAGAGGCAACGTAATAATGGCCACATCCTTCAGGTTTGTCCTTACTGAGACTGTACCATGAGCCGAGGGAACAAGCAGCAGCAGTAATGCAGAGTTCCCTCAGTGGCCTGGCAAAGGAGCACTGGCTGCTGGCAGCCCTCATGTCACACCTATTAGATAGGATTTAGGTTCAGAGTTGATGCGTGCCGGTCCCACCTCATTCTGACAAGCCAGCAGGATGCTGTGATTCACAGAGGGAGACGTGCGAGTCTTCCAAAAATATGCCTGGAAGGAAAGAAATGATGAGGGCATCTGAAAAAGACGCACATATGGTTTTTCTGATGGCTAAACAGCAACCAGTTCTTTAGACTTCTCCTCAGGTCACACAGGTGAATGTTTTCCCTAGGCTGAAGCCTTCTAAAAATATCATGAAAAAGATTCAATTTTGGCTATGTTGAGTTTAACAAGTGTCCCTTAAGCTTTGTTTACCCGTCATCTTGTCAACGTGGCATATGCATCTCTTCGCTATCAACTACGTGCTCCACCCTTTGCGTCTGGCTGAGTGCTGGGAGCCGACTGCAGCCCACAGCCTCTGAACAGTCCTGGGGCACAGCCCAGGTCTCCTGACAAATCTCGGAACATGTGCTGAAATTGCAAAAGCATCAAAACAATAAAAGCCAGAAGAACATCTTTACAAGGTATTTGCTAGCACTCACCCCAGGGACTTCACTATCATTTGAGAGAAAACATTGTAATTGTGGTAGAATTATAGATTACAGCTTTGCTCGGACTTCCTAAAGTTAACCTCTACCATTACAGACCTAAATTTGGAGCAGTCCATTGTGCCACTTGGAGGAAAGCCGCTAGTTCAGCACTAGCAACTTCAGCTGTATAAAAAGAACTTTTTTAATGATGATTCGTGTTTCATAAGCATTGCACTATTTTTAGCAATATGAGAAAGTAAAGCGTGCCTCCTTTTAAATCTGGCTTTTACTGCACCCTGTAATTTATGGCGATATAATAAGTAATTTGAAAATAAAGATTTGAGACAACATTTTAGCATTAGTGTTTTTAAGACAAAACAAACATTCAAAATAAAACCTAAACCACAGCAATGAAATCTATCATTAAATGCCTACTTTCTGCTAAATTTGTAGCTATGGCAGCTTAAATCTCAAACATTTGTTGTGACCTCTTGCAAAGTAAAAATAATCATATTATTCATTGTGGTTCAAGACCAATATAGGGTATTATTTCATCCTGGCCTTAAATATTCATGGAATTATATAGCACATATTTAAAAATTGTATTAATTACTCTTTGTTGAGTCCAAGTGACTGCTGGTTTTCAGAAAGAAATGTATATCACTTCATTGTATTTGCTTTATTTGTGAAGACTAGCACTTTTTAGGCTCATTTATGCATAATACATCAGATGTGACCTGTTTAATCAATGCCAAAGTTCCTCTGAATTAGTATCTCTGTGTGACTTTCAAACACAAAGGCTTTTGACTGTTCATGGAAAAATTCAGACACACTTTTCTCTTGTTCACTGAGTAAAAGCTGCTACTGTACTGTAGTGCCAAAACTCAAAGTTAGACTGCAGTGAATAATACATGCCGAGCAGTTCAACCCAGTCCATCATGTCTCTCAGACAGCACTTATGTCCCACCACACAGAACCTCACATGTCCCCATTTACCACACAGTTATTTTTCTGAGATAAGGAGAGTCCCCTGGCATGGGAACCGGCCCTGGGTATGGATACAGGCATTTGGCAGTTCTTCCTACCAACACATTTAGCAAAAGCCACTTCTCTGCCTCAATTTCTATTTCCACCCAGCATTAATATCACTTAGGAATCGCATTACTTGATCATTAAGAGAAGTGTTCTCTTACCTTGACTTTAAGGAATTGAAATGTCATATTGAAAAGTTTCCCAGAAACCACTACATAAGACTTCCAACTGCTATGCATTTTCAAGGCCACACACCATAGGAGACTGGCTGAACACCAGAGACTTTCTTCAGGCAAATAAAGGAATTTGTAGGTAGTGAAGTTTACCAATTGTTTTCCTCCTGTGATTTCTGAAAAGGGTAACATTTAGAGAAGAAGAAACAGAAGGGATTTTGCCTTAAAATCTCCATATCTTTTGAGCTTCAGACTCAAATATCTAAGTATTGCTCCATTCCTTCTTCAAATCCGTCATAGACCTGTACCATGAACCATCCAAGCACAATACAAATCATGTCTGTAGCTAACCATGAACTCCAAATTTAATTTGCATGCACATCTCATTGGGAGAAGAAGGTTTTTCCTCTTAGAAAAACAAACTAATTGATTTTGAGAAGCAAGAGACATCATTTATTTTGGAGGGCAGATAGAGTCTGATCTACCAACCAGATCCAAAACTGGCAAGCAAACAAATTTCAGAAGCAGCCAACAAAACAGAAATGGCTACCTAAGCATTGATACAACCAAATTTGAGACAAGCAGAAGATCACTTTAGGCTCAAAATTAACATTTAGCCATTGAAATCCTTCTCTGAATTCCAGAACTTTCTGGGGCTCTTGTCAAACCCAGTCTGACAGGCCAGAGCACTTAGACCTAGAAAACTGGATTCAGACTTTTGTGGCTTGAGATCCTCAGTCTGCCTCTCAAGCAGCACATGTGAGCTCTACAGCAGAAAAGGCAAAGATTGACATTCTCTCTGGGTTTACACCCATACCAGCCTGCTGACTTCTGTGTGGCTTGGCAGGTGCAAACAAGAAGAGAGTTTGTCTCTTGCTCTTTATTTTTTGAGTTCCGAAAGCTTTTTGTTGTTTTAGACCAAGAAAAATATGCACATTGAAAGAAAGAAAAAAGCCTTAAGAATTTTTGTTCTCTTTTCAACCATTAAGTAAATGACTTGTGTAAATCATAAGCTGAAACTTTGAAATTGGTGGAATTGAAGATCAGTATCTTTAGCATGGCTTTTTGTGCCATACAAAATAAAATTTGTACCCACTCGTAATATTTTGTCTGATTCTTAAACATGTTTTTGACTTTGATATCACTGGCACTGAGTCTGGGTAGCTTTTTCCTGATAACAATTTTTCCATAACATAAATATGAATTTATGAGAATTTTGTGAGAATGATATAAAAGGAGAAGTAGAAAAGACAGAGATGAAAAATCCATGTTAAGGTAAATTCATTCTCAAGAGCCAATGAGAGCTTCAAGTTTGTACCCACTGACGCCAAGCTCGCGCTCTCTGTCTCTGTGAAAGAGCTGGGCTCAGGGACGAGTGGGTGCAATAAATGATGCTACACACAGACTGGCGTGACTTATAGAGCTGACAGTGCTGGAGAGTGCCAGCCTGAACAAGCAGCCTCCATGGAGAGAGGGGCAGGAGCAGCAGCATTTCTCACTGAGGTAGCTGCACAAAAGTTTTCAGGTACCAGGCTGAAGTTCATGCAGTGGCAGAGCTCCTGTCCTCCCCTTTTCCAGGGTGTTAGCATTTATGCAACACTTAAGGTTGCATAGTTAAGGTCTCTGTTCCTACTAGCTCTTTCCCATCCCTCTTCTTGAAATCTGTGGAACTCTTTGTATTTATAGATGGTTTTTTCTTTAACTAAATACAGCCTTTGAGGGGGAAAAAAGGCTTTTACAGAAAATGGTAATGATCTTCACCAAAATGTGGGTTTCATGGGGAAAATAAATGTTTCCTTTCGTAAATCAAAAATCCTATTTAAGCTGTCGTTGTAGTAGTACTTGTTAAACTGGGAGAAGATACAGAAAATTCTCGAACATATTGATATCATAAAAACAAACAGGGTGAACAGAAAGGGAACCAACTCATTTTTAATTTCCATAAAAAACCCCAACTTCAAACACACTGTAGATGTTCATGAAAATAGATTTTCATTTACTATCAGCTCTAGAGGCTAAAATCATATACTTATTCTCTTTTGAGTCTCACATAATCTACTAATCCACATTTCAAACAAAAAGAAATGGCAAAATGCATTCATAAACACAAGTGCCAATATGTATGTGTCTGAAAAAAGCCAGTAATTTAAGACTCTTAAGACTCTTAAATGTTCCCAAAAGAATGTTATTAAAAACTGTTGCAAGAAAAATAATGTTAGCAAACACCTTTATTATGAAATAATTGTGTGGAAGGCATGGTCACATAAGAACATGGACCTACAGCCAAGGACAATTGCTTTACTATGCTAAATTCATTTATGAAACATGAGGTGTCGGTTTTATGTGGTTTGGCTAAGACTGGTGGGGATTTTTAAAAAAAATTATTCTTAAAAGGCTAATGGATTATAATATATTTTGCCTCAGACTGCATTCCATTACACATATTTTATGCAGAGGATGTATGATGCATTCAAGGCTCGCTTTCCCCATGAATTGATGGATCAACAAACACCTCCCTATTGTGTATGAGAGTGTTGTCTGGTTGCGTTTAAGAAAATATTATTTGCTCAGAGCATTGTGAAGTTATGAGAGGAGGAGGAGGAGGAGGTACACTTGCCAAGGAATCCTTTTGTGACAATTCAAGACAACAGACAATCATCAAACCAAAGACTTGCCAGGCATGGAAGTTCACAGGTCATTGGTTCAGAGCCTGCAGTGCACTTCAAGTCATCTCAGAATACACAGAATATAATGCGGAACAGGAGCATGCTCGAAACACAGAGTAGTTTGAAGGACAGAAGAGGCCTTTTCTACTTTTATGGATCAAGCTCAGCCTAGGAACATAAGCCCTTGAACTAGTATTGTTTAATGGCTGTACCATGCTGTACTTGCCTTGGATGAGTAAGGACACCCAAAGACAGGCCTTATAATTTCTCCAAAATCCCTCAAGCTGTGCTCTCAAGCCTCAGGGCTCTCTACTATAATTATCAAAGCTGAACCACATACTCTGCCAGGCTGCCAATCCTTCCACTGCCATGGCACAGATACTGGAAGCCCTTGTGGTACCCCGTTCTGCTCTAAGCTGTAAAGCAGGGCTGACTCCTTATAAACCCAGGAGTCAGCAGGAGAGAGAACAATGTCTAGGAGAAGATTCACTGTCAAGCTTTCATCCAGACCTGATCTGCTTTCATCTTCAAGCAGATCAGCACAATTTACTATCTTCCACAAATGAATTTTTTATCTGCCAGGCATGTGCATTGCCTGTGACTATGCACATCATTCACTCTGCAGCTGCCAGTCACACAGGGTGTATACAGATCATGGTGACCACACAAGGAGGCTCAGGAGCCCACTTCCCAATCCAGTCTCACGTCTGAAGGAGGCCCCTTTCATGACCTAACTCGCTTCTCCTCTGTCACATGCCACCCCTCCTTCCTTCCAGTGGCCTCTGGCTGCACTTGGTCTCCTAAGATGGCCAAGGGACTGTGTTGGCTTGAACTAGATATGCAGGTAAATCCTTGCAGCAGACTCAGCAGACTCACCCAGCTACATTTGCTGTAAGCTTCTCAGCTGTCCCTGTTTCAGCAGTGCCCTATTTTAGTTTTCAGCTGTTGGCTCAAAGGGAGCAGCAGAAGAAAGCTCATGTTGTGTGATCTCCTGTGAGAGGGATGCAGAAAACATGAACCTAAGTGAGTAGGAACAGGCACAGACTGCCTGCAAAGGGGACTGTGTGATAGCAGCAAGCTGGCCAGCAATCAGACTCCTCTCTACAGGAGGGCAAACTTTTCTGGGGGAAGAGAAATACACAGACCTGCAAGCCTGGTCACGCATGAGGAAAAGCAGAGTCCTGCTGACCCCAAGGAGCCCCCATGCAAGCTGTGGGGCACTGCCTTCTTCTGTACCAGCAAAGCTCCATGTGGATATCAGAGCAGGGAAAAGTACTCCATCCTCGGATAGTACTTTAAAACTGTAAATCACTTTTCTCTCTCAAAGTCATTTCAGAGCTATTGTATAATACAGAGGGAGAAAAAAACCCCTTTTCTTTTCCTAAAAAGAAGGCTTTCGCACCACCTACAACCCAGGATTAAACCTCAGAGGCAGTTACACAAAGAAAAGGATTTCTGTAAAGAAATCAATCAATCATTCGTCAAGTGTGGGTTCAGCACCTCTGAAAACCAGGCCGTTTCTCAGGTACATGAAGATATGAGATCTTTATTTAAACCACCCTCAAACTGTTCCACTCAAATCTCAGGAAACTGTGACCTAAATGCCTTAAAAGAGCTTAGATTTCAATACTAGACTCTTTGGGGCTGAAACCACCGCTCCTCAGTATCTCCAGTTCACCTTTCCTTTCAAAGTCCATGTGAAACAGGGAAAAACACTGCCCACAGACAAGCCAGACAGCTCTCACTGCATCAGCTGCACCAGAGGCTACAGGGCTTGGTGTTATTTATAGCCATCTTACAGCTCTCATACTGGAAGTTTTCAGAAATCTAAATACTCAGAAAAAAGGCCTTTGACATACTGACCTCTGTCCTTCACTTTTGTTAACCTTCTCCTTTTTTACATACTGTAAAGCCATTGTCATAATTAACAGTCTGTAACAAAGTGATCCATAGTAAGGCAGGTATTTCTGAACTTTTAGGACTTCATTATTTTATAGGCATGGTCAGAGTTCCTGAACAGTCAGACCCCCACTTTTATCGATATTTTGGGGTTTTTTTTATTGTATGTACACAAGCAGAGTAGGTGGGACTGATCAGTCGACACCTGCAGTACATTGTGAGTAACTGAAGATAACATCACCTTACCTGGAATGACTTCAGTCCTTTGCAATAAAGATATTCAAACTCTTAAATGCTTAATGGTACACTGAGGCAAACAATCCATGAATATATTTTATGGTTCAGACCAAAGGATCAAATCAAAGCATTTCACCAATTTCAATACACATTATTTAGGAGTCTCATTCACACCAGATGGTCTTAAAGCAGGGAGAGGGCTATAAACCAAGCGGTAACACTAGTGTTACAGTAGGCACCTCTAAAGTGCAGCTCCAGCTCCCACTTGAGGCAGGGCCAGGCCAGGCCTGAGCAGGGAAGCAGGAGCATGGTCCCATGGGCATGCTCCATGATGCCCTCCCAGGGGAATGCCCTCATTCACCTAAGGGTTCATAGGCACTGGCACTCAGCTGCAAAAGCAGCTCTGGAAAATACCTGCAATTCCCCTCCTAGTGGAAGCACGGCCCCTTTGGTCTTTGCACCTTGTTGCTCTCCCAGCAGCAGGCAGCTTCTGTATGTGACCCCCCATCTCAAACCTGCATGCTGGTGCACGGGGGAAAGCCCACAGGGCACTGCCCTGCCCTGGGCCTGTTGCTGGGCTGGGGCTGCAGCCAGAAGAGACAGCCTTTCAGCAGGTGCATGAGCTGCCCAGCATCAGACAGGTCTGAGCAGATGGTGATGTGCTCTGCTTCATCCCTGTGCAGAAAAAACATTTTTATTATCAGGCATAGAGTGTTGAGAGTCTCAATATCTGCTGCTCTTTGCTCGGGGCTGCTGACAGAGGTATCACTGGAGGGCTGTGATTTACCACCTTCGTATTTATTTACATTTGTGTCTCAAGAAAAGTGGCAATTTGCCAGATTTGAAAGTGCTTAATCAGATCTGATGGGCACATTAATTAGTGCAGGTCACAGCACTAGTTGTCTTCCAGAAACATTACCTTTTTTTTTTTTTTTCCAAGGTAAAGCAGGAGGAGGTCAATGCCATCAGCATGTTTTACACTGTGCTAGTTTAAGTCTTTGTGGGTTTATTTCATTTCCTCTGAGTAAATGAACTTTTCTTCTATTTTTACCATGACAGTGTACTCCAAATAAAACAGTGCAGGCACACACAAAAACTGGAATGTAGAAAGACAAAAATCTTTATCTCCCCCTTCCATCCATACTGCTCATAATAATCCTCTTCTCCCTTCCCCTCCTCCCCCCACCATGGTTACTGCCCCTCCAGTATGATCATCTTGGTATCTTTCCGTCTTTGAAAAAAGGTGTTTTGGACTACATACCATTTTCGTTACACATATATACACACACAAACACACACATTTATACAGACATTTATTTATTAATATATATACAAATAAATCTATAAGTACAGAGAGATGGAAGCAGACACTGTATTTGGCTAAACATTGTACCAGACTGAGCAATTGTAAACTCAGTTGGATTATTCTTAATTTTCACCGCTCTGACTGAAAATTGAATGCGGCCAATTATGTACAGACTGACAAACCAGAGAACATAGAGATTAATTTTTTATGGCTGCAGAACCATTTGCACTCCATAACCTTGGGAGTGACACGCTGCTGATAATCAGGGACACGCGTTGTTGTCATGCCACCATGGTAAACGTGAAAGGACCTTTTACATCTGTCATGCCACAGAAGGCAGGAGTGGCATATGGAGAGCCAAACCTCCCCAGGATACCGCTGGGACCACATTACTTTTGAACAAATGAGAAAAAAGTATTTCCCCTTTTTTCCTTTACAAAAAGGAGTTAATTGGGACTTCAGAAAGCAAAGGAGGGCACAACTAGCACATGGATCATACACAGTCACAGCACCAGGGCTCCAGCACCTGGTCCATGGAATGTCCTCACCACTGATCCATGGCATTGCAGAGGACAGCACTTGACCCTTCTCATGTCCCTAACAAAGAGCACAGTCATGCACAGAACATTCCTTTACAACTTCTGGGGACTATTAGAAGACATAAGGCCCAAGACACTTCCACCCAACCAGTCAAGATACTGTGAGGTGAGTGGATCCAGCAGTTTGCTGTGAAGATTTTCTAACTGTATCCATTCAAACTTTTTTTTAACTAGGCTTATTTTCCTTTCCTCTGGCACTCAGATTTATCTCAGTGTTAAGGGGAGACGAAAACAGTCTCCAGCACTGTACAGTATCCCAAGCAATGTGTCCCCATAGGATTTTGCAGGTAGCTGTGTCCTGCATTGTCCTGCACCCATTGCCTTCTAGAAGTTGGCCTGCAGTGAGCAGCCTGGCAGGAGGCTCCTGACTGCCCTGAGCAGGAAGGTTGGCTTACAAGAGGGAAAAACACTTACAAACATGCCCAGTGAAGGGAGAGACTGGGTATGGCACAAAGCAATACAGTTAATCTATTCAGGAAGGATATAAATGGATTGATCTTTTTACCTTCCTTTTTTCTTTTTTTTTTTTTTTTCCTTTTTTCTTTTTTTTTTTTTTTTGTGTATCCTCACTCTCACTCACACATCCTGAGAAAAAGAAAACAAAATCCTTCCACAAAAAGAATGACCATAGCTCTAGAGCCAAACCCCCATTCAATAAAACAAGCAGAGAATGTTTTTATATTTCCCTATTTACTCTGACTCATTTTATTAAGTAAGTTGAAGATGATAATTTTTATGCCCATTTATGACCACATTTCCAATACACATGGCACCCTGTAAATCCTACCAGTGCTGCGCCCCACCCAGGGCTGTGCTCCAGCTTCCCATACATTCTGTGATTATACTCATGGGACTTGGTACTGCCACTTCAGGTCAGGCTATGCCAATGTTTCCACTCAACCTCTCTTCTGGATCTGTGTCCCCGAGCTTGGATTTGAATTTAACTGGGCTTTGCTTCACACAGTGGGACAAATTCACTTCCCTCCACATTATTAAAGGAAACAAACTCCTACAAAAACATATTGCCTGATTTTGATTAAATGAAGATGAAGGAGTTGAGAGGGAGAAGCCCTGCCTTTTGTTTGAACGTATATTTGTCTTTAATTATCTCCAAGGATCCCACTGCAGTGGGACAGGTGGTTACAAGATGCTAACTTTTCTCCAGCAATATCCCTCATACATGTTCAGTTTCCCACTGGTAAAGTGGATGGCACTGTTTATTTCAGGGCCACCTCCCCTTTTTGCAGCTGTAATTCATAACCACAAAACTTGCACCTGTAATTTTAAACCCACGTTTGAACTGTGGGCAAAAGTCAACTAACCCCTGTCTGTCATTGCCTTTGTGTGCAGCCAAGTCACAGAATAGACAGCCACATCCTCTCAACAGAGGGAAAAAATATTGCAGTTACAGCTGGCAAGATGTGCCCTGCCCCATACAAAGGAAAGCAACTTCTCAGCTATTTTCAGTGACAGTGAAGCTTCTTAGTTCTCTGGTTAGGAGGGAAACCTTCCAAGAAGGGATGTAAGGACAGACTGCTGGCTCAAGCTGCTGGAATGCTCCAACAATAGTGAGGAGAGATTTAAGATGCTGCCTTTAATCAAAAGGGAGTGTTTAGGCTGCAGCTTAATGGTGACAATGTGAATGTCAACATTGTTAACAGTTTCACTGCTGATCTGATTAGCAGGAAAACCCGGTTTGTCCAGGGCTGTAGGCAATTTGAGTAGTTTCCCACCCCTTCACACCCACTCCATCACTTGAATCTAACTTAAAAGAACTGTTAACTTTTATATAAGCCAGATATTTCATAGGCTCATTCCTTCCCCTGGAATGGCAGCAGCTGTTATGTATTTATTTTCAAATAAAAAAAAAAAATAGCTTAAGCAGTCACATCCATATTAAGTTTCTCTGGGCAGGGCCCATCTTTATGTTCTGAGCTTGTACAGCATCTAATTCAATCTGGAAAATAATAATAATATGTAACAACTGTGTAAAAGATTGCTGTAGCATGAACTGACACAATGGTCTACTTCAGATGAGCCTAAATACATTTCCAGTCCCAAACACTGGCTTCTTACCACTGCGTGAGAACACCCTTGTCTCTATTACACGTCTGACTCCACAAGGCATGTTCTTATGTGAAATTTTATTTGAAGAATGAATAACTCCATTCCTGGCACAATATTACCAGAGCAGGCTCCAGTCTACCAGAGGATGCTCTTTATCTTTACCAGGCCAAGCTGCCCATTACGAAATTCACCTTCCAAGAACACGTACCTGCATTAATATATAGCAACTCTCTAAATCAGCTGTTTGGGTTATATTTCTATGTTACCCAGGACAAACCTTGCATCTCAAAAAGATCACTGTTGCAGAGTTTAAAAGTAGGGTCTCTGTTTCTCTCATAGCTGCAGGTTGCAGATGTGATGGTCCGGGGCAGTAATGCACAAGGAGCAAATCCCCATTCCACTTCACTGGCACCCCAAGAGCTCAGTGTACTCACAGAACTGGTGCTGTACCAAACTCAACTGGCAGGAGAAACTGGGCTTGCACTTGAGTAATTAATAATTTTTTGTGGCCTATATAAAATCTAACTAGCATTTTTATTTTGACCACTCTGAAATAAGGTGAGAACAGTCCTTCTGACTGACATCTTGCATAGGACAAACCATTTTCCTGCTTCAGGGTCCATAGTTTTGGTTTGCATTGTTCTATGATAGCAATTTCCACTGACTTCAGTGCAAATCATGCATGAAAACAGAATAATTAATCCCCAGAGGCAGTATTTTAAAAGCTACATTTTATTTTGGAGGCAATTCCTTGGTACAAGAAAATCACTTATGCCTGATCAACAAGTAAAGTGTTTTAAATGCTTCAAGACATCACACATATGTATGTATGTATGATAAATAAATTGAAAATGAAGAATGAAAGTACATGTCGGTACTTTACAGATAAAAACCTTACAGGCATGTTACAAACTTCAGTCCAGGAAGTATAGTGGAGATTGGCAAATACAGCCACCTATTCTCTATATAGCTATTGCAAGCGGTTCTCCAATGTCACCACCTGATGCTGGCCACAAACTACCCTGCAATAAACTTAAAATCACACAGCAAAAGGACTAAATCTCCTAACTATAAAAAGTCCTAAGACAGAAAAAGAGTTAAAGCAGTTCTCTGTGCAGATACTGGATAAACTCTTTGCTCTACAGAGAGTACAAAAAATGAAAATCTGACTAAGGTGGAAAACCCTGCCCTGGACCCAAACCAGCAATCATTTTAGTACTCTGAGCACTAACTGAACACAAGAGCATTTGGTACTGCTTACAGGAGTACACAGAATCGGCAACTGCAGAGTTAAAATGGCAAATGAAAGGAAACCAGGTCTCCAAAACCTCTGGGCATACTCTGCTCCAACTCAGAACTGTAAAGCTGTACAGTCCTCATGCCAGGCAACAACCATATGATTAGTAGTTGTGATCTCTCAGTCAATGAATATTGATTTTAAAGATTTATTGCTTGGTGTTCATTGGAACTTTATTGCTTGATCCCATTGTCCCCTTCATTTTTTGCCCTGAAGCAACCAGGGCAAACCAACGATTTGTTTCATTTGCATGCTCCTGTGTCTCAGAAAGTGTTTCTGAATTCTACACAGAAAAAACAGCAAGATTTTAAGCAGGGGGAAGGAAAACCCCAAAAAAAGACAACCATCATACCTTCTCAACCTCAACTCTAAGGGTAAGCTCACGGCTGTAGGACTCTCACATGGGGTCTGCCATGTATAACTAATCTTGAAATATGTCCTCTGAAAACCTTAGCAACTGGACAGACTTTGCTTGATAACTGTCTCAGAACTCAGAGGTTCATTCCAGACCAAAATGAGTCAAAAAAAGTAACATCAGCCTTGCCAGGCTTCCAGATGGGGCATCCATTCCCTGTCCATCACTGTGGGGGATGCCTCATTTTACCAGTGTGCCTTGGGTCACAGACTCAGCCACCTGAGTGCACAGCACACCGAGTATCTGAATACTCTTTGCTAGGGTGGGTTTGCCCTCTTAGAAAAGAGAAAAGGACACCTTCAAAAAGTTGTGGCTTCTCTAGAGCAGATGTGTCCTTTCTTTTCTTTTGTAGATAAGTTGCATTAGCAAGGCTGGCATTGCCTGAGTTGGGAACACCAACCAAAACCTCTGTGTTCAGCAGCTTCAAGGCTACCCCACTTCTTCCCAAAATACTTTGCCCTACCCTGTCTCAAGGAAGCAAGTGGCATCCCTGCAAACCCTTCAGGTCCTGGCAGCCACAGGCCCCAAAGCATTTTGAGGATAAGAGCTTGGGTAAAATTTTCCCCAAAGGAGCCCTTCATAGAGGGCTCCCTCTATATCTGTCTTGATGCCAGTCCTATGCTGGGGTGGAGCAACAGGTGCTGCAGTCCCAGTACCACGGCTCTCTTGGGCAACAGCTAAGCAGTTTGGGGGGCCCTGTTTTCTGTAACAAATTCATAGCAGGAATTAGGTAACAGTCATCAATGCACCACAGTCGTGAGATTTTCTTCATTACAGCCAGCAGCAACATCTGACAATACAGAGAGCTGAAGTGTTCGCTTTTGTCCACTGGTGTAATGGAGAACAGAATGATGAACTGCAATTCAGCAAGGAACACATCTTTGATTGGTTTTAGCAAACTTACAGATTCACTTGCACAGCTCACAAAATTCATCCTATATCCTAAGAAAAACAGCACATTTAGAAGGAACCACTATCTTCATGAAAAAAGCAAATTAATGCAGAAAAGGGCTGAGAGGCTGAGACTCTGGCAGGAATTAGACCATAGACACCATAGACCCTCAAGCACCCATTGCAGCAGGTACCTCACAGAAAAGAGTGCAGTGGAGGACTGAAATAAGGAAGGAAGACAAGGGCAGCTTTCGCTGCTGTTAGAAAGTGCGTGTCCATTATCCACATAACACTAACGTGATACAGGATGTGAACTCAGGAAAACCTGCCTACCAAGCAACTCAGACAAACTTACCACACTCCACATGCATGGGACATTAATTTAATAGGTAATAAACCGCAGTAAATTAAATACATAGTTTTCTTATTACCAGGTTTGTACTAAAGCATTACCCTCCCCATCACTATCAGCAGCAGAACATCTATCATTATTTAGTAGTAGCACAACCTACCTCAGTAAAAGGCAAACAAAAGCCAAAAGGTACATCTCTCGTTTAATGGGAAGACTTACTGCTGTGGGAGGAATAGGGCACTTGAGGTGCAGAAGTGATTAAGCTGCCAATAAGGTACCAGTGGAGATGGTAACACCCGTGGTAAGCAGGAACTGCTCCCATTGCAAATGGATGTTGTTTACAGAGTGGAGTTTCCTCCCAGGGAGTTCTGATTAAATGATTTTCCACTGGAAAATGGGATGAGAGTATTTGCTCATTTTAAATACACTGAATAGTCATTAAATGGCATGATTGTTTCTGGTGACCTAGAGCAGACTGAAACCAGTGTCCTGGAAACAAGCTGATCTGTGCCACTTCACCAACCTCAAAAAATATCAATCCTTCCTTAAAAAGAAACCACAAAATAAGGAGGAATTTAAATTACATAACAGTGAGAAATGGAAGGCACAGCAATTCGGACAGCAGATGGAACAAACCCATACAGACACCCAGGCTTTCCCAAATAGCTCTACAAATAAAATTAATTTTTCCTAGGGTACGTTTGCGATGAACTTGAGCATCCACTTGCTGTTCTGCCTTGTTTGACTGCGGTGTTCAACCAGACACTCAAATCTGCCCTGGGACTGCAGTGAACTTCCTCCATCATGTGATCTTCCAGAGGACCAGGTAGAAAATACACACACTGAATCACTCACAGAGGTTCAGTGCATTGTAATGAAGATCAAGGACACCCTGATTACAGCAGCAAAGTGATACTGAACATCTGTTAATGCTGGAGAAGGTACTTCAAAGAACAGGGACAGCTGGACTTCACATAAAATGGAATAGCTAAGTGCTTGTGCGTGAGGCTGCAAGTGGGGCACGCGGGCTCCCGATAGTCGGACCAGAAACGGACCCACCCGCCACTGACAAGGTGACCCCACAGGGAGAATGGCACAAGCCCTTCTCACATCAGGCTGACACCTCCCACCCCCAGATGCTCTGCTCTACCCAGGGGAGCACTCCCTGGGGCATCAGCATCTGCCTGGGCAGTGTTTAAATTTTCCCCTTTCCCACTTCTTGCAGTGTAAACTTGGTGTCCTCCCTTCCTTCTTCCTCATTCATGAAAAATTGTTCAGCCTGGGGATCAGCTGCATTTCTGTATTTGACACGGTATGTAGCTGGAAACTGAAATTCACACCTTCCTCTTCGCCCTTCCAAGCCTGGAAAAAAATCTGGATTTTCTTATAGGTTAAAAACTATTTTCACTTCAGCTCAGTACTAATGAAATCATTCATAACTATATTGCTAAATCCTTTTCTTTCAGAAATATAGGGGGAAAAAACCCAAAAACCCTAAGGCAGACCAGACCTCAACATTTACATTTCATGAAAAAATCCAATCTGATTTTGAAGTTTGGCTTTGTTGTCAGTCAGAAAATAAAATATAAAAATAAAAACAATTTCTGTGTCTAACATTGCTGTTGATAATGTTTTCAAAATATTTTGTCTCAAAAGAGGCAAAACAAATACCAAATTTTCAGTGTTTCCTGTAAAATAAATTTAAATTCTATGTGCTTTTATGAGTCAACCTTATTGTGGATGAACAGGTAGAGGAAGGGAGTTGTGAGAGAAAAAAATGGTATGAGGAATCGCAAAAAATACTGGAAATCAGACCAAATTACTCAGAATTAAACACCCCCATTTAACTCTAGTTTTTCTAGAAACTTTATATCAAATATTTATCCAAGTGACAGTTTCACACAGAAAGAAAATGGCTTTGTCAAAATCACTGTATCGAGTTTTGCAAACAATTCTCTTAAAGCCTGTTATTTGAACACAATCAAAACAAAATTGTTTTGTCAAACATGGTGGGAGATGGAGGAAGAAAAATCAACATTTTTTCACCTCACAAATATCAACAGCTTACAGGTTGTCATGAAATGCTTTGAAATGATGGGAAAATGTGGGACACCTTTAGTTTAAACTCCAAAAGGTGCTGTTAGCCCATGCTATGCAGCCAACCCACTGCAGTGAGCTTTGAGCCCAGCCATCCTCCCCAACACACCATGGAAGTGTAACACTGTGCAACCGAGCTGTTCTTGAGCTTCCCTGGGAATGCTTACAGCACCGCCGATCATCCCAGCTTTAGTGCTCTTACTCATGCTAAAACGTTGCTGTTTTCTCTAAATCTTCCCCTTTTGTCCTCTTAAATATTCATCCTTGGTGGGGGAAAAAAAATCTAACCGATCCTTACTCTGTGGAAGATGCAGTGCCTTCTTATTTAAGCCATTTTTGGTTAAAACTGTAAGACTTTTTTGTATACAGCAGTTCTGTATGCATTCGTGTAAAAAAAAAAAAAAAAGCTGAAGTGGACGTACAGCAAGAAGGAAAAAGAAAGAAAGAAAAGGAATTACATTTACTGAAAATAAGTCATCGATAAGAAGCACGGAGCGCTCGCACTTTTAAAGCAGGATGGAGTCAGATGCAAATAAACTGGCAAAGCTGATTCTGAAAAAGGGCAACCCCCAGCATGCTTGCTGAGGCTGTCAGCGCTCCCTGGCCTGTGCACAGCCGGCAGCTTGGGCTGGAGCGGGGCTGAGCCGTGGGGTGTGCCAGGAGGTTGTGGGGAGCCGCTGCCACGCGGGGCCTCCCCGCGCTCCGAGGCACAGCGACAGGGCCGTGCTGCAAACTGCGCTACCGAGCCTTTTGTCTGCTTGCTCTCCTTCAGAGCAACTGTGGCTGCCTCCTCATTCCAGCTCAGGAGCTTGAAGTGATTATAACTTCCTCTAGAAACTTAACTCTCTGACTTTCTGATTTTTAACACCCAAATGGAACACAAATTCATATTATAAGAGTAGCAGAGATTAAATAAGGCAGAATTCATTAATGTGCCAAAAATATGTGCCAATGTGTCTCCAACTAGTTAAAAGACAAATACACAGATTGATTTTTTTTTTCCTCCCAGTACATCCCACATTGCCTATTTCCTAAAACCTTCTGTCAAATGCATAATCGACTGCTATGCCTTCAAAAATAGCACTTTTTTATAATCATTCATCTAGATATTTGGGAGTAGATGTCACACTGTCTGTCATGCCCATGCAAGACTGGGACACGGAAAGCAGGGCATCTCTGCTGAGAACCTGGGCATGCACCTTGTGCCACCATACCATGGGCAGGACAGGGCAGCAGGTGGGAAAAAGCTGGCTGAGAGGACACGGCACAAAGGGCAACCTTGCACCACAGGCTGTGCTGGCTGCAAAGTGGGCATCTGCAGCCTTTGGTTCCCCACTTCTTGACTCACACATGTCTTCTCAGGTCTATGCACCTATAAGCAATTTCCCAGAAGCCCTGGAGAGTGGCAGGGCTGATACAAAAGAAAAATATTATACCAGAATGACTTCTCTCCCAGAGGAAAAACCAAGCAGAAGCAACTTTTCTTTATAGCTGCCAAAAGAGCATACTAACTTTCCTGCAGAATATTTTAACACACTATTTTGCAAATCCAGTCAGGTTGTCATTACCAGACAAGGTTTCTCTGAGCTGACAATCAGCACAGTACTATCTATTATATAGCCAGTAAAAGATTCCCATCTCTAAGAAAAAAAAAACAGTTTTTGGTTTTGCAGAGGGAAAAAAACAACCCACACTAGCCTGTTTTACTCACAAGATGGGTAAAAAAGAAATTCCCCCGTGCAAGGGGACCCACATGACAGCAAATCTAGAACAGGATCTCCCAGTACTGTTTTTACAGTATTTGGCCAAGCTTAATCCCTGGGGCACCACTGCTTCCCAAAACCACCACTGCAGGTCGTCGCTGAGATTGCAGACTCTGCTGGTGCCGAAGCTCAGAGGCGATTTCCTACTCAGCTCTGTTGCACAGCATCCCTCCTCTTTCTGGCAAGAAGGCTTGACTCCAGCTCTTCAGAGCAGACACATTTCTGGACTGTGCATTTTTATGCAAAACTAGCAAAGCAGTGTTTAACAGCTACCTACAAAGCAGAAGGGCCAGAAATGTAGAGATAACCCCAAGTTAGGAGAGCAGGAAACTCCTCCCAGCACAGTAGCTAGCAACTAGCAGTGATTTTTCTCCTGTAGTGCTATAAGAATTTACTGTAGATTTTATACTGCTACCTTGGGGGAGCTGCTTATTGTATCTCATTTCCATTTTTACACTGAAAATGTGGATTGTAAAATTTACTGCATCATACGTGGCGTTTAAACTCACAGCCATTAGACTCTTACAACTCTACTAATGCCACTTTTATAGGTGTTGGCCACAGTCCTAGTTTACCATTTCATCAAAGAAATAGATGCAGCTCCCATAGTGACCAGGATTTGTGATTTAAATAAATGGGGCTTAGGAAATCTCCCAATGAGTTTTCTTCTCAAAAAGGAACAGTTAACAGAAAGTTAACAGAAAGAGATCGTTCCAAAAACGATTGGTAGGAACAATGCTGCTAAAGTGTAAATTACAAGGTGGTAGGCAGTAGGAAAAAATGGTTCCCACATGTTTTGAAGCAGCATCAAAGAAACACTTAGTGGAAAACAAGAGAAGTAAGTTGAAGGACAAACAGAAGAGCTCAGGATTTCTTGACTTTGGTTTATCAACACAGAGAGCAAATCTATAGCACCGTAATGAGGTTTTGCAAGTGTATATTTAGGTATGAGGGTAAAATAGCAATGGC
This sequence comes from Eopsaltria australis, assembly GCA_034509425.1. Classification (NCBI taxonomy): domain Eukaryota; kingdom Metazoa; phylum Chordata; class Aves; order Passeriformes; family Petroicidae; genus Eopsaltria; species Eopsaltria australis. Next base: position 2,017,498 of record JAVTVJ010000030.1, read on the forward strand.
CCAGGATCTATTGCTCCTTTGACACAGGCCAGGTTGGTTTAAACCCTTTCTGAGCTGTGTCAGGCTGAGCTAGCTGGGACCTATCCACTTGGCTTACCTGCTCACCTGCTGTTAGGGACACACGAGAGAGGGGAGGCCCATGACACGCTCCCTCTGCTGGAGCTGGCTGCAGGGGTCACTGAAGGCCAGGCCTCGGGGTGCAGAGCACAACCACCAAAAATGTTTCTTTTGGCAGCATCTTACTGTAAAAGGGGAGGTGTGAAATGAAGCTCAGAGGCTGCCATGTTATCATGGCCCAGCTCTGTGTTCTGGCGCTCTCCAGGTCCACACCAAGTTTTCCCTGCAAATGTCTAAATCCTCCTCCCTGAAGCACCGAGGTCCTTTCCATTCCCACAGCACTTCCTCTCTGTGCCCAGTGTCCTAGTCAGTGGTGGGGCACCTCTCCCAGTTCACTCATATTTGGAGGCATTTCTGTCCATTTTTTTCTCCCAAGCGGCCTCTCTGCCATCAGTTAGGATTGTCTGGAATAATGGGCAGGCAGTATTAAAGAACCTAGACTGCAAATCCTTGTGATCTCTAGCAACAGTGAGAGGAAGAGACTTGTTTCAAGGAGAATTTCTAGAGCACAAAAGAGAGCATGCTTGAATCACCAAATCAATATTTGATTTTTAAACTGGGTTTATGAATCAGAATAACCATAATAGCTTCCATAAAACATCAAAATAGATAGAAGGAAAAGTTGTCAGATCCACCAGTGGAGATGAAAATGGCTCACAAGTTAGCTTTACAGGCAGGAAGAGCAAAGAGGTACCAAGAATAACTAAACTTACTTGGTCCTTAAACAAGTGAGTGTAGGAAGTAACACCATGAGCATACTCTTGAAAACCATATAGGCATATACTGTTAAGTGATCCCATATGACCGTGCATGGCACTAAACTGCCAGTGCTGTCATCAGAAAAGAGCAGAAGCCAATGCCACTCTGGATGCAACTCTCCTTTCTGTGTGAATAAACAGGTCTGGACAATGCTGCTTGCAGCACCAAACCCCTGCCTAAGGGCATTGGAGGAGCCTGGAGGCTCCTGAAAGAAGAGACACAGAAAGGAAAAGTGCACATGTTGGGGCAGTGTTGAAGGCCAAGGCATGCCTGCAGATCCAAATGCCATGTACAATCAGGCAGCTGTGGCCGAGCAGGGGCAGGGTGAGCCCAGCACGGCCACCACTTTCCAGGCAGCCAAGTGTGGGCAAGCACACCCATTTCCTATTAGGGCTGCACCCACACAAAGTCTATTTATATTTTGCATCCAGCACTGCATTCCAAGCTGGATTTCAAAACCATGGACCTCTTTACTCCCTCCCCTGTGCCCCTTTACCAGAGCAGGGTTTACCCAGTCCTTCAATTTTTTATTATGTCAGGTTGTTTTTGTTCCGCCCACTCCTCCTCCCAATTAAAAATAACAATTTAAACAGGGTTTATTTCAATACAGCCAGTGGTTTACTGACTCAATTTTTCTTCAAAGTGTACAGGTCCCTCAGAAAGGGGAGCAGGTTTAATGCCACTGGGAGATGCTGCCTTCTGGATAGAGATAGTAGGGGCTGTTGCATTTAATTGCTGGGCTGGTTCTTCCAAGTGCCCCAGTGGTGAATGCATCTGCCCCAAAGAGGCAGCAACACTTTACTTGGAGCTGTAACTGGTAATGGGAAGGGCTATGAGTGGCCTGTCACCTGCAGTTTGCCAACAAGGAGAGCATCATGCTACCAGGTTTACTTAGGTCCACCTAAAGGTTGCTCTGAGCCTGTTTTTATTTCTCTATTCCTTCACCAGAAACATTGCAAAAGCCTTTTGGGTTTTGCGTATCCTGTTGCCCTTGTCTAGTTAATCTGTTTAATGGAAAATATTGCCATTCCCTAAAAAAACACCTGGTCTGGTCATATATACAAGTATGGACTTCCTTAGACCTGCCTGATTTTCAGTATATTATTTAGACTCAGGGATCTGACGTGGCTCCCTCCCATGGAAGGAACCCAGTAGCATTGGCAGAAGGATCAGCCTGTTGCGACTGCATCTCCCTTTCCCTTCAATTCAAGTGATGAGAAAAGAGTTCTTTTCCTTTCCTTCATCCTCACAGCAGAGGCTTACATCCAAGCCCTGGCACAGTCACCACCTTCCCAGGAGGGTTTTGGGCAGAAAGAGCACAACCTCTCAACCTGGCCACCCTGGCCTGGGTTTAGGCAGTGTGTCATAGGCTTCTGATTGAATCAGGCTGCCTCACGCCATCTGGAGAGCTGCAGGCTCCTGTGGGAAACACCTCTACAGACTGAGCTTCTCTAGGACCAAGCACAGCACAAGTCTTTTGGCTCCCCTCAGAGCTGACCTTGAACCATTTTACCTTGCCTATAGGCAAAAATGAAGGATAACACCACACAGCTATAGGAAGGAGTGATAAAAATGAATAAGCCATTGTTTCCACCACTGTTACTTTCTCTGGAGCTGCACCAGTGCTAGAACAAAGATGAAAAACTGTCCAAGTTTTAAACAAAAGCCTGAGAAGCAGCTGGGGCCAGCAGTCCAGGAGCAGCTGCCAGTGGAGGAAAATGCTCATCTTGGAGTCGAGAGCTGTGACCCTGCAGTTAAAGTGAGCTCATGATGCCACACGAGGCACTGCTCCTCTGGGCAGTGGGCAGCAGGGAAGGCAGCACCACTAGAGGCAAGCACAGGCGTGAAGAAATAGAGACACCCTGTGCTAAGCAGACACTTGAGCTGCAGAGAATGAGAGAAATCTTTCTGCAAATCCTTCATCCACTTCTCAGCTGAACTAGGGAATCCACTCTCAACAGCCAGAATGAACAACCCACCACTCTATTCAAAGCCCTTCCTTCCTAAGGGTAAGAGACACACAGCAGAAAGGCAGAGGGTCTCTGCCCCAGCAGGGGCTGCTCCTGGCTTGGCCTACCCATCCAGGCAACAGAAGGCTTCAGCTCCTGCCCAGTCAGTGCAGGGAGCAGTAACCCTACTTTGGTGCACTCTGAAGTAGGTCTTGTCAGTTCCTCTATGATTATGTGGCTGCACTCCAATCCAGCTGCAAAGAAAAATGTCATGATAGAGGTAAAAAGGGATGTGATTACACTCAAGACTTCAGGATACTGCCAGATTCTTATCCGAAAAGTTAATAAACAGGCTTTTCAGTATCTGCCTTTTCTTTGAAAAAGGAGAGAGAGAAAACTCAAGAGCAAAGAAAAAGAGAGGTTATTCTCTCACCAAAGCTAACAACAGCAGTGAAGCATTTCAACATTTTAACCTAAAGAAATTCCTGGTCTTCCCTCTCTCCTGCTGTGGGCAAAAACTATTTTCATGGGAAATAGTTGACTTCACAAAAAATTTACAAATATACACAAGCATGTTGATACTGAGGTTGGTCCCGGCAAAGACTGTTGGTGTGATGTTTTAGGTGTTCCCAGCCTTCCTTCCTAATCTGTATGTGCTATGTCTCCAAATCACTACACTTTGCCCATTGATGTCTCTTAACCTATGTCCCCTTTGGTGGTTTTCACATCCTCTGAGTCATACCACTGCTGCTACCTCTTTCTTTGCAGACACTGTCCCAGTAAAAGACCTTCTGGCTGAGGAAATGCTTCCAACAGTAGAAGCTAAAGCTGTCCCCTGCCTGCAAAAGTAATTTGACAGATCTTGACCTTTCTTGTGCTGTCAAAACTGGCATACTCTGTGTGTAGCAACAGTCTTGAGTCCCAGGAGCCAAAGAAACAGAAGCAGTTTCTACTTCTGATATGTGATGCTGGGGGCACTGACAGAACTACCCCTGTATTTCCCTCCACTCTGATAAATTTCTTCTGCATGTGTTTTTCTAGGTAGCTGGTGGTTTTGCTGGTTTACTTTGGGTTTGGTGGATATTACTGTTGTTTTTGTTGAGGAGTTGTGGGGTTTTTTTGGTTGGGTTTTAGTTTGTTTGTGCTTTTCCCAAAAGCCCTAGTGTACTTCTCCTGTTTGGTGCAGGAAAATGAGCCCCTACCATGGCTGAATCACTAGGCACAGGGAACTGTCAAACACACTCATTCATAAGCCCTGAGTCCTCCACTAAGTGAGCCATTAAGAGGTCAGCAGAGGTGCTGGAATGTGTGTTTAAGGCAAAAGGCTTGGCACGCGAATGCCTCTCACCCCTGTACACCAGGCAGCTCAGAAAATTTCCCTCCAGCAACTCCTGGCAGCACAGGGTGCTCATTAGCCAGGGAAACCAGGGAAGGGCATCCCTCACAGGGGGGAACTTCTCCAGGTGCCATTGCTGGCCGAGGGAGGAGGTAGTGCCCCATTCCCAAGGGCACAGTAATAGGAGCTTACTAAGGAAGCTGAGGATTCCAGGACTAGAGTGAGAGGCAGGTGGGCAGGAGAAGGTGAGATACAGAAAGTCCTTTCAGGAACAGCTATTGGGAACTTCCATGAGCTACAAAACAGGCAGAATTTTTGCTAAACATTTCAGCTAAAAGCTACTGTATTCTAGAAGTCTTTCTGAGAAAAACAAGGAATTTTTTTTATCGTTAATCCAGGCATTCTGAACACAGGAGAAATAATTGACCCAGTAGTACTGTCAGTCAGAGAGATGAGCAGAAGTTCTCAGACCTTACCAGCAGTTCATCTTTCTTCCCCTGAGTATAAACAGTCTCTTTGCATCACATCACATGAAAGGAGTCCAGGATATACTCTTAGCTGTAAGTAGTCCTCTTACCTCTGATAGTTTGTAATAAGGGTCAGCAACAGATTCCCTAGGATTTTTTTTTTATGCAACTCAATTGACAAGCAGAGCTTCTATTTGTGAGTCATCTGAAGCTTGAGTATTACACAGATGTGTTTGCCAAACAGTTTAAGGAAAGAATCTTTGGCCCATGGGATGCTGTCTGACAGTAACAACTCTTGCTGTGCCTTAGAGCAGCCATGTGGCATTGATGGCTTCTGCTGGCACACCTGAATGGTTCCTGCTCTATCTGGGCTGCAGAGACTGTTTAAGAGATAAATTAGAATTCACCAATAGTAAATGATCTATTTGTACGAAGCCACAAACAGGTTGGAGGATTTCTGCATTTTCAGTTTCTGAATAGCTGTTCAAAACATTGCAATCCTTACAAAACCCAAAATAACCTGTAAACAAAGCAAAAAGGGAAGTCTAGCTGTTGGAGTCTTTTTAAAATTCAATCTAACCTCCTTCAGAAATTCATAATCTTATGGAAAGACAAATTATATGTTTACCTATATACAGACGTGTGTGTGTAGACATATGCACACTACTATGAAGTACACCAACCAACCTGAGCAACACGCTGGGGGTCTTGTGTAATGAAATATCCTAGACATTTCAAAAAATTACAGCTGACAATTTCCTAACTCAATAAAAATCAAATCCAGCACAGGGGAATTCTATACCAGATCTCATTTTGACAGATAAAGAAGAACTGATCACCAAACTAAAAATTAGTGGTAGCTTACATACGAGTGATTGTGACTTGATTGCATATATATGCAAACAGAATAAAGTCCCAACTAGTAAGTTATACACATGGCAGTTTAAGAAGACAATTTTACAAAGCTGAAAACAATTATGGACCAAATCAGTCAGGAAAATGAATTTAAATAGAAAAACATGAATGATAACTGGGAGGTACTTAAGAACCTATTACTAGATGCCCAAATGCCACAATCACCAAAAAAAGGCCATTTTGGTTAGGAATGCAACCTGGCTCACGGGAAGTCAGAGCAACCAGGATAAATGAAACACATGCACACACCAAAGTAGAAAAGCACAAAAAAATGCTAAGTAATAAATAAAAATAAAAAACCTAGGAACTATTAAAACGTTATAAATACGCAAGAGAATATACAAGGAGGACAATAGAGAATTCTAGGTGCATTGCAAAAATGTCATTAAACATCACTATCTGGGAACAGTAGGTAGACATGTCAAAATTAACACAGGAAAGATTTAACTGGCAAATACATAATTAAATTCTATACAAGGGAACAAAAGTCAAGCAGTCACTAAGGTTAAATATCTTAAATCACGCTAATCTCAAAAATTCTCAGTCATGAATTTTCAAAGTAAAGATCAGGGCTTTTTGAAAAACTAGAGCTGATTTTCACGACCTTTTTTGGATATTGGGATAGAACCAAGTCAATGAAACAAAACTAATGCTAACAAGACAATGCTTTGGGAAGAGAAATGGAACGGCCCAAGTAGATACTCACTTACAGAAAAAGAATCATCCCAGGTAGAATAATGGAAGAACAGATGCAGGATTCAATCAATTAAAAATTAAAGGAAGGTAATATAACTAATACTGAGCAGCAAAGGTTTATGGAAAACAGAGCTCCTCAAACTAATTTGACATCTTTTCTCTAAATAAAATTACTGTTGCCAATAAATGTAATAGTACTGAGGTAATAGATATCTATTTCCATGAAGGCAGTGGACTGCATAACATTTTGATTAAGATATCAGCACAACACACAAAAAAAAGTCAGCTTGGCACATATTAATGCTTTAAGAATGATGAACTGACAAATGACAATATATGGAAAGGAAGATCTCACTGAGCAGATGTGGCCTTAACACTGTCCAAGCTTTCAACCCTACAGTCTGCTGTTCAGTGGCCTGGTAGAAAACCTGTCATTAGTGATAAAGGACATTGATGATACAAGTGAAAGAGTGGTAAATAAGGGAGAGACTAACCTGGATTTCTTTGCAAATGGGGTGCAAATACCGACAAACAGGTGAGTTGTACTTCCTGGGCATGGGGAGAAGGCTACCTTTGACTCTAAGAGAGGATTACAGCATCTTGGTGGACAAACACCTGCACAGGAACTCTCACAGTGAGGATGCAGACAGAAGAATGAACACCCTCCTCTATTCAGAAGCAGGGGCATCACCAGGGGAAGTAGGAACCCTGAGGTCCCCACTATTTTGGATTGATGTGCTATCTGATGTCCTGACTGAAGGTGTTGAAGAACTGAGCAGCTTTGTAGAAGAATTATAAAAGTAACCAAAAAGATTTGGAAAGTGTGAAATAGAAAGGAAGTACTAATTGATGCAGTTAGTTAACAGCAGACAGCATGGAATTAAGCAGGGAACAGTGATGTGACTGTGTTTCTTGACAGTCTACCCCTCAAAGATCAGCTTTAATTCAAAGTGGAATTAATTCATTGCAAATCACAGTAGATCACAGAGAGCATGTCTTCATACTGAAATAGAGTAGCAAGCATACCAAGAGGTCAGTTGGGATTTGATAACTCGCGCAAGATATAGCTTGTGCATCTACGAAGCACAGCAAAGGATGCCATGCACATTCACACATGTTCAGAGGCTCAAGCCATCTTCCTCCCAAGCTACTGGTTTAGGGCTGTCCTTTCTTGTGTGCCGTCTCATGTGAGCACGTCCTTCCCCTAGGGACGGGCAGTCTCAGCAGCACAGACATAAGGGATACAGGTGTGCCCCTTCCCCAAAGCCCCTTGGTCTGAAGGGGCAGGGGACAGACCATGAGGAATTGCCTTTCTGTCAGGGGTCCAGCTGGGGATTCCAGCTCTGACTGCATCCCATCACGTGTGTTTTTATTGCACGTGGATTACAATTCTGTTAATAACTCGGGGGTTGCAGTCCTATGCATGCCATGCTGAATGAGCCAAACTCAGTTTGGGAGTGCTCCAGAGAACCTGAAGGAGTTTTACCAGACTGTCACAGCTACTTTAAAGCTGCCAATATCATGAAAGTATTCCTGTTAGCTTTGCAGCTAGTTAGGCTTTATTTAAAATATTAACTAGTGTCTTCACAGTCAAAGTTTGACTTGGCTTTGCTCAACATCATAAACAGAGGCGTTAATCTCCTGAGTCTCCCTGCCTCAGTAGCATTAACACTGTGTTTGAAGTGACACTGAAACCAAGTCCACCCACCTGTCTGAGCTGTAAGGAGCCATTGGAGAGGGTAGATAACCCCTGTGTCCTGGACATCCCCTCTCAGGCAACAGTCTCTAATATCCAGGGTCATACAAGATACAGCTGAGTGTAAGTTACAAACCACCATGTTTGCCTGCACAGCTGGGGCATTTGCAAGTACTTAAACTCTTACTTTCTGAAGAGACAGGAGGTGCTTAAAAGGAACCAGCAGAAAACAAAGACCTGTTCCCCTGCATCATGAACACAGAATATAGGCTCAGCGTGAGTGACACAGTGACTGCAATCTAGCTGTAACACACACTGCACCTCCTGTGATTTTTTTATATATCTATATTACACATTTTCCAATTATGTTTTATTTTGAATGGGCAAACTGCCGGTCCAGTTTGATTTCCTGCAAGTCCAGATGCAAAAAAGGAGCAGAACTCATCCTGGGCGGCATTCACCCTAAAAACTGGGAGGAAAAGAGAAGGCCATTAGAAAAATTCTCTTGTTTACCCATACCCTCCTCCGTGAGGATCAGAGGCAGGAGTTTATTCAGACACTTTTTCTTCTACTAGAAAATTATATGGTTTTAATTTAATAACCCTTGCAGCATTCAAAGGCAGGTACAAGTCTAGCAACGGCAGTGTTAATACCTAAGTAGGTCAGTCTTCTGTGTGGTCCTTGAGGGTTTCATCACAGGACTAGTCCATTGATATTAATGGGAGCTACTCCTCCCCAGTCCCCACACACCACAATGATAATTCAGCTCAGCGTGGTAATTAATGCTGCTTCTGAAATGGCTTTGAGTCACACAATTCTCCCTTTCCCGATGCTCAGAAAACATCCTTGTGGGACAAAATGGCAAAAAGCACAGACCTAAGGAGAGCAGAGCACACTCACCCCAAAAGTATTTCTTTGCCTAATGAAATACATGTACACTGATCCTCTGTGGATATACGTCTACAGACGAGTGGGCAGGCAGATGCCTGGTGACCTGGCCAAATACAAGCCAGCTCTGACTGGAAGCTGACCAGCCCTCCTAAAAAAGTGTCACAGGATGCAGGAGCACCCAGGCCACATGGAACTGAGCTGACTTCTGTCCAGCCAGCTCCAGCTCAGCACCAGGAGCAGGTGTGTGCACACCTCTACACACACATATTTGTGCCAGTTGCTCAGTATTGTTAAGTGAGCTGCACTCTCCAAAATCACATTCCCTCAACCCTCACTTTTTCCTTGCTCAAACAAGTTACTCGCTAGTACGAATGACAAAGATCTTGCTGCAGGCCATAACTCACTCTGTAATCATTGTTACCTTTCAACAACTCCATGTAAAAGGTAAATCTCTCAAAACACTGGCATTTCACTTTATATCATCAGTATTTTTGCTTTACCACCCTCATTTTACAACACATTACTACAGAACTACACCAAGGCATTCGAAAACAACATTTGATCCATCTTAATAAAATATTATCTGAATTACATAATTCTTTATTAAATACAGGCACACATTTTTCAGTACCAAAAGTTAGTACTGATTCTTCAATTTCCTACTTTCTATGAAATGCATTATCTAAGATAAAACTTTGGCATAATTCCTATTAAAGACAGCAATGTTTTTTCCTGAGTATGAAATAAAATCTTAATATCAATCTTCTGAATATTTTCTACAGGGAGAAATTTTAAAGTAGAGAACAGCTACTGGGATTATGAAAGCCATGACTGAAAGTCCTTAGAAAGAAGAATTGATCCAGAAAAGGTCTTGATCCAAGAAACAGTTTTAATCACTTTGCAAAATCTCAGCAACTGAGACACGCTTTATTGACCTGTAACATTGCCACCATCTTGTCAAAATATTTTCAAACTGGATCAAGCTGGAGCGTGCTATTTTACAGCGATACCACATATTTCTTTCCTCCAAAGGAATACAGCAAACTGTAGAGTATCCCTGAGACAGGCAAATCTTCTGACCTTTTTTTCTTTCAGAATTCCTATCTTAGTGACCCAGGAATAAATGTATTTTTGAAATGTCAAATTTGTTTCCATGGTAACATGAAATGTCACTCTTGGAGATGATGTTCAATACAAATGTGAAGAGTTGAAGGCTATTTAACATGTTTTCAGTTGTACCTATTCAGCAGTGGTTGTTATACTTTAAAACTCAATAAAGAAATTAAAATATATTTATCAAAAGTTGATCTCTGGCAAAGTGACTTTTACACCTCACATTATTGCCTGCAACAACACTCACTAAGGAGAAGCCTCTTTAAGTACTTGTCTGCTGGTGGAACATGGAAACATTTTCTATTATGTTGACAGTCATTGCCAAGTTCTGTTCTCTGATTTCCCAAGGAAAAGAAGAGGTTTCATCTACCATTTCTACCCAGATCTTCTCCATGAATAGACTGTGGGAGGGGGGAAATAAAGAAAAAGAAAGAAAAACATTATCAGGGTAGCTGAAGGGGGGAAATGGCTGTTATGAATCCATAAGAAATTTACTTAAAAGAAAATTACTTACAACCCATTCATACATATTACACATACTAGGCATAGAGTGCCTCCATACATACACTCTAAGACATAAAACAAACTAATCATGGATTAAAAGGTTTCTAGCAGATTTTGAAATTTACTTCCCCTGCAACACAAAGGTGTCCCCTCAGACTGTATCTATAAGCTCAGCAAGGAGGGCCAAAGGGACACAGAAGGCAGAACGATTTTGATGCTACTGCACTGGAGAGGTGACCCAAACATGTCTGGCCTGAGCCTGACTGTGCCTGAGCCCATGCCAAGGACAGCAAGAGGAGATCTGCAGTGGGAAGGGAGGTCCTGGCACTACCAGAAGGCTCCTTCCCTGCCCATGGCTGACTATGGAGAAAATAGCCCCTAGGAAGAAGGAACGCTAAGCCCTTCCTGTTCAAGAAGGTACCTCTGCACCACAGCTCTCAGGGGCTGTTCTAAAAGGTAAAAACAAGATAAATTGTTCCCCAAAGTTCATAAATAATATATGAACAATTAAGTCTCTCTTTATGGATGCATCATAAAATATTAATCCATTTTTATTTTCATAAATTTTACAATTTACAAGTTGTTGTTGTTGTTTAAATTTTATGTTAACAAGGTATCCAAAGCTGACAAATTTGGTTTCAGGTAAAAAAAAAATCAACTTTAAAAACATTGAGAAAGAAAATGAGTAGAACTTCCCACTTGCAGTCTCAAATATCATAAGGGTCTTACTGTTATTTGTTCAAAAGGACGGAAGGAACCAGTTATCTCTGCTAAAAAAAGAATTTTCAAATATCAGTTTAGTTTTATTTCATAAGCATTCTTAAAGACTAATTGCAATCATGATGTCCATCCTGATAGGCATTCATGTCAGGTACATGGTATGCTGTCTGAATAAATCCACTGTGGAACTAATAAAAAAAAAAAACCACTACTGTGAATAAGCAGTAGAGATTACTAGTTTAAAGAACTGAAAAACTGGGTTTTGTTTGCATTCCTACAAGTTCCTAGCTAGCTGAGGTACAAACTCCAAAGGGAAAACTTAAGCACAATTAAATTTATTGCATGGCTATGCACCCAGAAGTATAAATGCTGAACATACACAAATCCACTATACAGCAGAGGTAGAATAGGTGGCCCTCCAAGCCACCCATGGGCTGCTGAACAAATTTGTTACAGCAATTCACTTTGGGCTTGTTCTTCATTTTCCCCCAGAGGTTGAGCTTGTATTCAGGGCATTCTGAAAAGAAGCAAAGGAACCAAACAGGGATAAGAAATTAAGCAAATGAAGGATTTAGAAGTAAGAGGAATATCCTAGAAATGCCACAGGGATAAAGGAACCACGGGAGACTGCTGGAAGACAACTATGAGTGTTTCTGTAGGGTTTTTAGGAAACCAAATTTGTTTGATATGATGTGAGTACTGCAGAGCTACAGTCCATAGACTGTAGTCCAGGTTTACATACACCAGAACACTTGGAGAAATGCCATTCAAAACAGTGGGGAAAAGGGGCACCTGCCAGAGAAAGAAGGCAAAAGAGAGAAATTATGAAATATCTGTGCAAGACCAGTGGTAGGTGGTCAGTTTGGGTGGACCCTTTATCAGAACACTGATTTCATCATATGTGACCATTTAAAAGAATTTGATTTCCAAAACCTGGTTATTTTGCTGTTGTTCTGTATTTCCAAAATGTTAACGTTTCCCAGATTCCAGGCCACTTTTGCTAGTGAGGAAATGGAGGAAGAAAATCCTGTGCGTTAGAGTAAGATAACAGATGCCAGGCATCCCAACAGAACATACTCGGGGTCACTTTGACTGTTCCAGCATGAGTTAAAATTAATGTCCCAAGAAATTTTTCTTAGTTAACTTAGTTACATAGCTCCAAATTTTGCCTCTTGGTTCAATTTAGGTAGTTCTGCATTATGGTGTGGATGCAGCAATGACAACAGCAAGAAATCTCCAAAGGCATTAATGCAATCCCCATCACAGCAGAAATACTGTTTCAGCACCATGCATCTTGATGACTGATTTCCTCTGAGCTTCACTGACCAGTGTCATTATAACAACAAAAATAGACTGTGGAAGTAAGATGAAGCCAGGGGAAATAGTTCATTAAAAAGTAAAAGCTGTTCTGTCATACACATACTTGCACACCGTCAAAGCAGCCAGCTGTCTCAGAACAGACTAATTTTTCTAAACGCAATAAAAGGGACACGTTATATCTTACAGTGATAAAAAGTAACAAAGGTATGACTGAAGCAGTTACTGGTTTCCAGAAATCCGTGTCAACAATGGCAACACAGCCTTGTGGAGGATCAGAAGACTCTCATCTACAAGGATTTATGGGAGCAGTTTTGAGCTTGGGGGGAAATTCATGACACTTTCCTGAAGTCATTGGTACCACATTGCTACCAGGAGCCAGCCTCCGTGGGTAGTCATCAAAAATCAAGGCAGCCTGGCTTCTCTAAGAGAAGCTGGTAGGAAAAAGGAAGCTCTTCACTGTGCTGGCATCTCAGCTGCAGCAGTTAATTTTGACACCAAAGTTTTACCTTACAAATGCCTTCACACAAGTCAAGCCCTTCTTCACCTTCTGAGCCAGTCAGTGTGGGTACCTGAAGAGAATATGGGTTGTATCATACTTGAAATCTTCCCAAGCCAAGAGACATAACCCAGAGCAAACTCTCTGCTAGTCTGACATATATTGGGTTTAATAGCCCCGTAGTGATTTCCATGAGCTGCAGATTACAAGGCAGAGCAGCCGTCACTGGGAGGTACCTCTACCCTTTTAGAGAATTACCAGGAGAAGCAGCTCTGTTTTGTGGACAGCCAGTTTTGCATTGCCAAACTGCAGTGTCGCACATCTACTTCACTGAGATTAGTAAGTTTGGTCTCAGTTTATGACTCTCAGCAGAGTCCCTGAGGACCAAACTCAGTGGCTGGAGGGAAGGAGTGTTTACTGTGACAGCCCGGTAAAGCTCGCATGGCTGCTGCAAGGGACACATCGCCCAGGGCTCTCAGCCTGGCACCTCTAGCAAGCACTGCAAGGAAGTTGCCATCACATGAGGCAAACAGCATTTCAGAACTTTCAGAAACCACAAACAGTACTCCTTTATTTACTTATGTTTAGAAAATCACCCAGTCAAACTCTTCCCCAGCTTGTATCTGTGCAGGCAGACTGCAGTCAGCATTGCACAGGGTGAAAATCAGGTCAGAGTCTGGCCTAAAGCCTTGCTGGGGAGCGGGTGGCAGGTGACATCTCTACTGCTCAGAGGCACTTGGCAGATGGGACTAATTCTACCCCCAATCACACTATCATCTACTTCCTTCTTGCAAATCTGTGAGAAGACTTGGGTCTTCTCATTCTCTTTTAGTTTTCTTCCACTTCACTCACAGCTTATTTACTTTACAACCTTATTTTAAATAGGGGTTACTGGTGTTCTTGTTTAATTTGCTCTTGTTTTTGTCTCTTGCACAGGCCAGGACCTCAGATAAAAATCAGACTTGAGCCTCAGTAAGTAATATCCTGGTGCACTTTGTGAATAAATAAAAACAAGATCATTCAATAAATGCCACTCAATTTTATTAAACTCCTTACACATGTAGAAATGCCATTTAATCCTTCAGAAAGTGAAATGACTCCAAAATAAGGATCCAAGTGCAATGAGCAGACTGCTTTAAAATAAAAAGAATTAAAAGAAAGAGAAATTCCATAAAAAAAAAAAACCATCGTAAGAGGAGAAAACCTCAAGCAAACAAGAAAGCTTAAGCCAACTATAATGTGTAGAAACCCAATATCTCCCAAACTGAAAATAACTCAAAAATCCAATAATATAAAAATGCATTATAAGGTTTTCCTTTTAAGTTGTGGTGGGTTCCAAAAGGTTCTGCAATGCAGAACCAATGAAATAACACACAGACGTGCCTTTGCTTTGTGAGCCTTTGCTCCAAAGTGACAGCTTTCACTGTAAACTTTTGTTTAGAAACAACAGATAATGTGATAAGGCTCTTCCAAAGGAGGTTATGAAAAAGACATTGAGCAATTGCTCTCCAACAATATTAGGACTAGCACAGAAAGAAATTGCTTTGATTCACAGCAAATGTCACTTTGATTATGATTAGGGAGCAAAAAAATAGAACGGTAACTTGGTACTTGAACCTCTATGGGAGGTTAGGGAAGCTCTTTCTTCAGAGGTTACTTTACAAAAAGACAACTTCCTCCAAAACAAGGGATTCTTGGCATGGACTGGGAGCAGGTGCAGTAATACACTTTTCCTTAAATTTGGGTGATTCTTGCAGCTTTTATCTGAGGAACGCTAGTGCATTCTGGCTTGGGAAATCCGGCCAGACTTATTTATCCAAGCTGCAGGCTTTTCAGTAACTTCTGCAGGTATCTGCAGGTCCCACGGGAACATCGCTTACACATTGCTCCCCAGTTACGTCCATGCTTCCCCATTACCATGCTGCAATCTCAGTCTCAATTCAATTATTAATTCTGTCACTTCCCAGCTTTGAAGCCCTTTTTTTTTCCGACCCTAACACTTCCCTACCAGATTTACGGAGCATAAATGTCATTTGCAGTCACTCGTAACTTTACGATACATTCTGAATCCGACACCTACTGGATGACTCCCTGCCAAAAGGCAATATTTTTGTATAAAATGTGATCAAAAAAACATTCAGCTATATAAATACATACATCCACAAGGCTTTTTTTAAGCAGCTCAGTGTGGAAAGATGGAATTTGGCAAGAAAAGAGTCTTCAAACAAGAAGAACAGCCTCTACGCGTTTGTGGTAAAAACTGGGTTTGATTTGATCCAGTTCTAAATGTTTTAATATCACACGTCGGGCATGCAGCATTCACACTGTGCCATTTTGAAGTAATTTTCAGAGTCCTACCAAGCGAGGGCTGCTGCACAGCACATGCCTTAGCTGTGCAGTGAACACACATCTTTCTCCCCACGAGCAATGCTGAAGGCAGAAGTCTTTTTCTCCGGTGCACACAGCAAACTGTGCCGCTGAAAACTTCATGCTCTCAGCAAAGGAAGAGGTTTTGGCATGTGTCTCCCAGAATTGAAGGAGAACAGTTGAAGTGGGAGGAGAAACAATCAGAGATGTGAGAAAGACCAAGAGCTGCCTGGTGATTATTTTTTTAATTTGGGGGAAGGTTGAGATGTGCCTTTGTTTGAAAGTTTCTCCTAGCAAGGACACTGTAGTTACCAATTTACAGCCCAGGAAGACACAGATGTTGCCTACAGAAAAACATATCTGACAATCCAGCCTCAGGGCCACCATTTACCCACATGGGGCAGAAGCAGCTTAAGCACTCCCGACCTCTGTGGGTGGCATGGGCCACACACGAGTGGTTCCCCAGGCACAAGGGCCTCTGCCTGACACTGCAGCCCCTTCCTTGGCCCTGCAGAAGGACGTGGACAAATCCCTGGGAGCATCTCTCATCAGACCCAGTCCCCCTCCTGTGGGCAGCAGCACCTTCCATTCCCATGTAACCTGTTATTCGTGGTACCTGTGCGTCCAGTCTCAGAGATCAGCAGCCAGCTCTGAACCTAAACACCACAACATTTAATACCCCGAGGATTTATTCCTGCTTGTCCACACTGAGGTTGCTCCCTTAACTGGAAGCGGGGGAGCTTTTCTGGTTTTTCAAACAAACACCAAGAATCCCCAAAAAAAACCCTTGGAGGATCTGAATGTTTAACAGGAGCTGGCATTCCTGACCATTACATTCAGTCTCAATGCTCTTCCAACAAGAAAGGCTAAACAAGAAAAATCCTCTGCACCAACAAGTCACTGCAGAAAAGCTCCCACAGTCCTTCCTTGCACTGCCCCACCAGCTCTGGCTGTGCTGCCAAGCAGGGAGCCCACAGAGCCTCTGGTTCACCACATCCTGCTCTCTGCAGCATGTTCACAGCTGAATCCATGCTGCAAGTCCCAGAGGAATAAATAAGCTCAGGCAAGAGAAGAAACATCACTGAACTTCCAGGGACTAGATGTCTTGGCTTTCAAAGAAATGGTCCCTCTCTCTCTCTTTTTCTCTTTCCAGAAGAAATGTTTCCCAATATGTTAAACTTTTCCGTGTTATTTTTCCCCCTGTAGTTAATGAAATTCTATTGTTTTCTTGTCAATTACTTAATCATTAAAACAAGGCTTGCATGAAATGCAGGGAGCCAAGCAAGCCTACAGAGGCTGTTGCCCAGCACGGCTGTAGGAGGAGCGTGACTGCACCAGGACAGCGACAGAGGTCTCCAGCACAACACAGAGTCCCAAACAAGGAGGGCATCTCTGGGCAGGGTGGGCCAGAGCATGGCCAGGGCAGGCCAAGGGGCTGCTCCACAGCAGTGGTGACCGTGGGGATGTCAGCACTATCAGACATGGCCATGGGCAAACCCAAGGAAATGCAGGCACAAAGGAAAGTTATCACTTTGTTATCACAAATTCAGCTTCTCCTTTCTGAAATTGGAATGGATGGTAGCAGCCTCATCACCTTTTATTCCATTTGTGCTGCATGAGCTCTATTAAGAACCAATTAATAAATCCTGTGGAATTATGAATTTAGTCCAGCTCCTGCAAGAGCCTGAGGTAAAGGCCACATAGCCAATCCTTGGACAAGGAGGGGGCCCACAACAGGCCAAGTGCTGCACTCCAGGGCAGGCAGCCTTCCAGGGTTTGGTTTCTACAGAAACAAGATGGAAGATGGGAAAAAAGAAGTGTTATTAATCCCTTCTGCAAAAGTAAGCCACGGAAATTTGCTGTCTGCTCAAAGTCAGTCTGCTGCGCAGCTGGGAACTGATCTCTTATCTCAAGTGCCAGTCTAGTGCCTAAACCACAAAAGCGCTCTTTCCTGCGCTCCTTCGACATGCAAATGGTGTATAATTGTATAGGCATGCTCACCATAAACAACTAGCAGAACTTGGCATCATGCTAATGGGATTTTTATTAGCCAGATATTTCTTTGGTAACCAGGTCAAACAATCACGTTCTCTTTTGTTTCCTGTTATGAAATGAAACTGAAAAAATATGCCACTTAAAAAAATAAAATAAGAAGAAGCCCAACCAGTCCTTTTTTCATAAAGAAAACAATATGCTTAATGCAGAATAAACCACATTTTATGAAAAGAGGTCATCTTTGGGGGGAGGGAGAGAAACAATTGAAAAGAAAAAATGTAGCACAAGAGGGAATTATGAATCTTTTTTTTCTTATGGAAAGTATTTACATGTTTATTTTAAGCCTAACATAAATGTAAATATTTTAAACAAACAAAAACACACCAGGGTAACAATAGAGTATTGTTTTTTTATGTTGAATAAAAACTGCCAGGACAGTGCATGTATATTTTTAAACATGCTGCTTCAAAAAGCAGGATGCAAGGGATGTTGCATCTTTAATTTTTTTGTTAATTATGGATTGAGCATTGTTGTGAGCCTTGTCCTCAAAACCCAGCTCAGAAAATAAGAGCAGATGCTCATACCCAGGTTTGGCTCATGTGGGAATTGAACAGAACATATTGGTTTATAATTAATGTAATTTGTTGGATTATCTTTTGTGAAGGAGCTAAGGTAAACAACCTTGCAGCATTGTAGTGAAATTCTTCTGCGCTCAGAGCCTCTATACTTGATGGAAGATGACAAAAAACCTACCCTTCGTCCTGGATTGTGGGAAGATTTGGAAATGTCTGTCACATTCAAACATATTTTAATTAACTCAAAGGAAAGAATTAGGCTACAGACCCTAAAGCAAATGACAAATAGTGCTTAAAATCAGAGCTAATGATTCCCCAATTGACTATTCTGATTAACAAAATTCTCTTTTCTAGTTTGCTGTAATTTTGTTATGGGGCAAGGATGGAGAAGGAACAAGCTTTTCTGCCCTGAAAATGTTCTTCAGATTGAATTTACTGATCCAAAAGGCTCCTCCCCATGCCACACAACACTTGAGCAAGCATTGGCACGAAGTGGTAACTTAAAGAAGGAAAAAGAAAAAACACGATTATATAATGTGACACTTAGCAAAAGACTTTTCTCCAAGAACACTCAGTCTTGGGAAGCATTAATGAACAACACTTTAGTCTCTAGAAAAAAGAAAAGGAAGAGGAAAAATTATAATTTAAAAAAACCAACCCACCACTATCCCAAGCACTGTGCTCTTAGGGATAAAATTGGCAAAAATATGGGCCAAAGCCCTAGCTGTGTGTTCCAGGATGATGGCACTTATCCTGACTCTAAACCAGCACCATAAACCTTAGCTCTTTTTTCTCCATTCTCTACAGAAAAAAGTACAAGGTGAAAGCAGAAGCTTAAGGAGTCAGGTCAGGCTTGCTGCTCTCACAGAACTGTATGGTTAACTTTTTCATCCAGTGTGCATTTTAGTTTTCCTCCCTTCAAGGCAGTCATGAGCTCACCTTGTGGTACCAGCATGGTGTGCTCCCCTTGGCCCTGCTGCCAGGTGCCAAGGGGGAATTGCTGTGCTGGAGAGCTGGCCAGGACCACAGTGGGAAGCTGGCCCAGGGCCACCAAGAGAGATTATTTTGAGCCAAGGCCACATGCCATGCACCCTTTGCCTTAAAGGGCTTCCTTCAGCAGCAAGCACCTGTCTTATTTTGACCTCATATCTCATATAGGTATCAAGATACCTTGGGATCATGTCTTCTGGAAAAAAAATGAACAAGAATAGGAGATCAAAGATCTTGTCTCAGGTCTTGCTGCCACCCCTCATAACTGGCCACCAGCACAGAGGGAACAGAGACTGATCAGCGAGTCATTTCAGTGCTACCTTGAGACCTTTAGTTTACAATAGGGCAAGTACTTCAAGCACCCTCAGCTGTCTAAAAATAAAGCATCTCCCTAGGGCTCTGTCAGCATCCCACAGACAGATGCCTTTGTCCACAGTTAGGATGCTGGCCTCACACAAAAACTTCACCTTATAGAAGCTATAGGTTACATTTCAGCAGACAGATGGACATGGAGGCAGAGTTTTAAACAAAAGCAACAGTAGCAAATATTCGGTCTGCTTGTAAAGGCAGAAATAAAATAAAAGTGGACGTTGGATGGATGTTGTTCCCTTGGTCAGGACCACCAGGAGTTTGTATAGCTAATGTTCATTAAAAGGCATTGTCTTCCCATGGAAAAAGAAAAAATTTAAAAAGTCTTTAAACCCAGGCATTTATTCTGGCATCAGCAAAATTTGGTTTTGGGTTCTGCTAGGACTTGGAAAGGTTCTCCAATCTGAGCTGCAAATTGGTACTGACCCTTCCAGAGGTGGTCTGCCACTTTTCCAACTCTTCTCTCCCGGAATAATAGCACCCCTGAAAGCCCATTCACATACCAGGCATACAACAGTTCATCTGCCAAAGGTTCTGACTTAAAATAAGAAGTCAGCTGCTCATGAGACTGCACATATAGAATATTTTTGGAGAACAAGCTTTCCTGGATATGTAGCACTTCTGCAATTTTATGAGAGAGGCAGAACTAGAGAGTTTGGGACACTCACACACCAAGTTTAAAGTCATAAGTGAAATAGACTTTCAGCTCAGAAATGTACATTACTAATGAGCTACAGGCACAGCTGATACGGTAATAGTTCCATCCCATATTCACAAGAACAATGCTCACTCATGGGGAACGACAGTCTTATCAGGTTGGTAACTTTATCTCGAATATCATGTTCAAATTTTCATATCCTTATAAATTAAGAAATACTAGAATGAAGTGACCAGATGTTCAAGTCTCCTCTGCAGCACATTCATTACCAGGCACGCATTTAAGATGCATGCAAGTCCGCTAGGACTCTTCTCTGAAGAGCCTCACTCCTCTTAGTGTCATCTGGTTTTGCTTGCACAACGTCTTCAGCATCTCAGCCCAGAGGAAACTTCTGCCTCCACCATTACCTCATTCCAGGACTTCTAACACACTGTGTTGTTTTCTATGGGCTCAGGAAAGAGAAAGCACTGGTTCTCCTTTCAAGCCAGAAACAAGGGAAGAGAGAGCAGAGGAAGAACATAAAGGAGAAGCTGATCAAAGTTCTTGCTTCATGCAAAAGAGTTGCTGGTTTATTCAGTCTCCCATCTTTTCTCACCCCTGCATACACCTCTTCTTCACCACATTCAAAGCTCCATAAGTTCTTACTACTTCATTTTTCATGTAATACAAGTTTTTGTTCTGTATTAATCAAGCACCTCATCTCCCTGGCGACTGCCTGTCTTAGCTGCTGGGCCTTGAATCTGTGCCTTTACTGTGCCAACAGTTACATCCCTACCTTTCAGCACTGCTGATGGTGTAAACCCATAGCCTGATAAGCTGCAGTGCTCTGATACTAACAGCAGTGTATAGACACATGCATTCCCTTTGACAGCTTATATTTTTTCTGAAAGATAAGGAATGTAACTCTATAATATGATTATAATTATTCAGAAATTTAAGAGTAAACATGTTGGTCCACACAAGTGAGAAATGCTGAGGACCAGCCTGTAGAGCATCTTAAATCACTTATTACTCTTTTCCTTTGCTGTCCTAATGCCAACAGGACGTTTTCTTTTCAAATGTTGTAAAAGAAAAAAATATAAACAAAACAGGCTCTAGCTGAGACCTTGGATTCTTTGGCACCTAATATAACAACAAAAAAATTAATTTCACATCATACTGGCAATAGCTTATATTAAAATTACATTCTTGCTGCTTTGACATTACTGTACATGGATCTTTTTGTTCTACAGAAATGCTCTACATTTGGGCTTTAACTAGCTAGTATTCCCTCCAATTCAACAGGATACACAAGACTAGCCTTTTCCTACTTGTTCACATGTCCATGAAAACTGTGTCTTTCTCCAGGTTTAGTTTTGTTGCTGTAAGTAAACAGACATGACACAATCCAAATGGACAGCCCAAGTGTTACCCAGTCTCTGTTCCCAGTGTTTGTCTAGGGAGCAGATTTTGTTGTACAGAAGTCTTAGAGACAGACCTTTAGCTGGAAGTCCATGAACAGCAGACAATTCACCCATAATAAAAGACTGCCCCTTCTTGTCTCAGGCACAGCTAAGGAGTAGCATAGCTCCACAGAAGACCAAAGGAAGGAGCACTTCTGGTGATGAGCTTTGCTATGAAAGGACAAGTCAGATTCCCTCCGAGGTACAGAAACTCAGGGTGGCTGCACTGCTTCTTGTCCTGCTGCTCACCTGCCGTTACCATTTGCACAAGATTTGAATGAAACCAAGTATTTTCCAGTATTCTCTGTTTCATCCCAGGTGAGGAGTTTCAAGGGTCTGTTCACCTAGAGAAAGTGTAAGGTAGCAACTCTTCCACGCCCTTGACCATTCCTCTCTCCCAGCCATCCCCAGAAACACCTTTTCCCCATGCTCATTACCTTCTCCTTGGACCATTCCTCCCTCCCAGCCATTCCCAGAAACTCCTTTTTCCCCATGCTCATTACCTTCTCCTCAAAAGGATTTAACATAGGTCTGAATCCAGTCTGTAGTGGCCCTTCTATCTCTTTTGGTGGATAAGTCTGTTTGGTCACCTTAGATGCAGCAACTTGAATTGCTGAAGAATTTGCAATGTCAAAATCCAAAAGGAACCAGAGACTTTCAGTGTAGCCAATGCAAGGTTTTACTGTCTCAGCAGATACCAAAAGCATTAATTTCTCACACTGTTTACTATTGTTTTTTGTCAGTATTTGAGCCACTGTCTGTTTGTCTTTTCTCCTGGGAGTGGGTAGTCTTTTTACTACAACACTAATAAGATAATTTCATATTTACTGAAAATGTAATTGTGTAATTTTAAGTATCATTTATTTGCTGTCTCCATACATTCCACAATGGGACTAGAATTTGGGCAAGTAAAAAACATTTATGTGAAAGGGTCATGTCCTCAAATGAGGGGAAAAATAAATAATTTTTTTAAAACCCCTGGTTTCTTTCTTTTCTGTAACCCCTCTATCTTGGCTCTTACTCCTGTGTTAGTAAATAAGCAGGGGGAGGGGGTGAACCATAGGAACCATTTACTCAGCTGAACTAAAGAGATGAAAGCAACTGGCCAGGCCAAATGGGTTTGTGGTTTTTCACCATAAGAGCTGCCACTTCAGGAGGGTACCAAGTTTTTACTGGAAACTTGACATTTGTTGACCAGAATGTTTTCAGTGGTCTTCAAAACTGAAAAATTGCAAGGCAGAAGCTTTGCACCTTGATGTGGTAAATTAGCTAAGAAAATCTAGACTTGAGGAGAAAGCAGCATAAAAAAAAAACCCAAAACGTCTCAGGGACCAGAGTCACTGCCGTTGCTCCTCCTCATCAGAAAGTCATGCAAATTGGCTGCAGCCACCCCTTAGCACAAGAGCAATTGTCTCCGTTTGGAGAAGCATGTGAGGCTGAAGCCAGGCAGGAGATGCTGTTTGATTTGCAACTGGGATTCTTGAGCAAGGAAGCTTGAAATCTGTGCATGCCACCCCCCAGGAAAAGTAGGCATCTCAAAGCCCTGCCCTCACCCCTGGAGTCTAATTCTGTGGTCTCCTAACTGTGCGTGCTGGGAAAAAAAACAACCACCATTGTCCTCAAGCTTTTTCTAAGATTAGATCTGACCTAGAGGGTACTGAAAGATCAAAACCCATCATCATTCCTATTTTACAGAAAGGAAAAAATTACATTTGGAAGTCAAAATGTCTACTTTGACGAATAAGCTTCTGTGAATGGAGAATCTTCTCCCACTGAGTATCTGCACTATAGGCGTATTTAAAATGGCATTACACTGGAATATTGAAAAGTTTTGTTTCTTTAAAATGCTTGTCCCAGGTTTTTTACCCCTGCATAGGAATCTTCTGGACATGGTATATTTCTCCTTCATGAGACCCAGAGTTGGAACAGATGGTGGCGTTCTGTGGTTTAGAGCATAAAGGAAAAGAGGGAAAATCTTACAGATTAGGATGCCTGGGCCACTTGACTTCCTGAAGATTAAAATCACTGCCATGAACCCAACACAGGCCCACAACAAAAAATAAACCACTTAATAGACAGGCTGTGCTTCCTCTAGTAGCCTGGCTTCCTGGGTTAAATTACAAGTCTTGTACAATGCATGAATATAAGCCAGCACCCATGGAAAAAGTCAAGGTGATAGAAGCACATTTAGACCTTCTGGAGAATGGCATACAACCTGTCTAGAAGACGCAGGAAGCCTTTGAAGCTTTCAGAGCATCAAATGTACTTTTTTTCACAGACAGTTGGGAACTTCAGGAGCAAACAAAATTCAGAACCAGCATGGCAGGCTGCATATAAGATGAGGTGAAACTGTCTCTATGATCTGCACTACACTGCTCAGGGTTTTAACCTTTAAAAGAAAGATTGAACACTAATAGAACTTAAAGGTAAAACCAAATTGATTCAGTACTTTTTGCATCTCCTTGATTACCCCATGAGATCATCATATAAAAGAGCTTTTTGGAAGAAACCAAGTAAAAGCAAAAGCCCAGCTTCACACTGGCAGAACCAAAGCAGAACAAGGGGAGGATCTGTTTGCAGAGAAACAGCCACTAAGGAATCTGAAGAGACTATTCTACAACGGGAGGTAATGGCCATAAACAGAAGAGCTGTAATAAACTGACTTCAAAATAGGCTTCATCACGATCTCACTTTGCATGCTCATGTCCCAAAGCCCAGCTTTATGCATTCTGTCACTCTGCACATAGGAGAAAAACACTTTCAAATTCAAAGAATACATGTGCTCCGCTCCTGCTTTCAGAAGGTAGCAGTAGTTCAAATGGGAAGCGCCATGTACTCTTAAGCAGCAAATTGCACGCAATTATATATTTTCTTAAGGTGCTTTGCATTATTAATGCCTCTTTAAAGAAAACAAAACTGAATGTAGTTTAAGTACATGACTGCACAACTAAGCTACACATCAGAACAGAAATGGACAATGACTCTGCTCTTTTGCTCATCCCATCTTAACCGGCACTAGATACTCAGGAACAACAGCAAAGCATCTGTGGATGCATTTGTCACCATCTTTCAGCTCTACTTCTACAATGAACTAACAAAACTACAGAAGTCCCGGTGTTTACAACACTTATTTACTGAAACATGATTTCTGATAACCTTGTAAGCAAAGCATTCATAATAAAAATTTGGATGTGAGATCACAAATTCGGGATTTGCTTTAAAAAAGCAGTCAAGATGAGAAGCTACTTGAGATGTTCAAGTAGTGTAAGAGAAAGCAGTTCTACTCACTGAACACTGGGCCAAATGTTTTCCTTAAAACAGACCACAAAGAATTACTTAGTACAATCAATTACCCACATCTAGCAGAGGAGATTAATGTTGCTGTTTGATTATAACCCCAAGAGTTTGTTCCTGAAATACAAACTTTGACTGTCATGGAATACAGAAATATAATAGACTTTTGGCTTTGTTTTAACAGTAAGTTTTCTGAAGGGGAATAGTGTGATATATACTTGCCACACCAGAGAGAGCCTGGAACATGCCCAAGTCTATTTTAGGGCCTTGCCTCAGGGTACTTCTCTGAGGAAACAGGAAACTTTGGTTTCATACCAAAGCTAAGCCTAGACAACAGTTCCCAAAGAATTTTCCTCCCCCTCTTTTGCCTCTTTTCTGAGTTTTCTTCCCAAACTTCAGATTCCCAGAGCATCTTTTGACTTGCAGCACTTTTTACTCATAATGTACCCTCAACACCCTGAGTATCCTGCTATCACCTCCCCCAGGAGCCCCCTGGTCTGGCCATCACATCCCCCACAGCATTTCCCATCTCTAGACACCCCAGCGCACATTCCCTGACAAACACTTGATGCATGATTTCTTTTCAGGTCTTCCCCACTCACTGCCCACTCCACCTGAGCCAGCAGCACCTGATTAGTACTTGCAGTGGCTCCAGTCACCTCTCCCATGGCCATTCAACTTGTGTCATGGGTATAAAAGCTAGTCCACAAACTGTGTTGAAAGGCTTCCAGTAGCCACAGGAAGGGTAAATAGCTGCCCTGAGGAGCACACATTGTTTTAGTGCTCCCTACCACAGAACAAACATGAATCTAAATGTGCTAAGGGCTAGGCCCCATATAGGCAAGACCTTTAAAGTGCATTTTCCACTTTCTGAGTCGCCATGCTGTATTCCTCTTCCTTAAGCAACAGGCAGAAAGGTCTAGGCCCCACACTAAAAGTGCCTGGGAGACAGGAGACTGCCACAGCTCAACAGATCCACATGTGTGAGCTGAGCTTGATGTGTAAGTTCTTCACAGGCACCACGAGCCTAGGGCTATCAACACAGAGCCTGGGTCTGAGCAAGGCTAGAGCCCAATATCATTTTAAAATAATATGGGCTCTCTCTTGTGCATTCCTGCCTCATCATGAGCATTCAGATTGAACACTTTGAGGTCTTAGAGTCATTAGAGACTAAACAAGCCAATAAAAGCCATTGCATATGAGATTGACTTGAGCCGTGCCTGGGAAATAGGTCACTGAAGTTGCAGGGGACAACCTGTGAATGCAGCAAGCCGATTTATCCGGAGAATAACCAAACAACTTCCTTACCTTACCACAGTAGCCCTGAAATAGAAATAAAGTTCCTCAGATATACACTAGCTACCTAAAGATCCCCTTCCTCCACAGGACCTATTGTTGCTCTTAATGGACAGATGCAATAACATGAAAGAGGATTTTCGTAGAACCAGACTTTCACTGGATTCAGTGGCAATTGTTCGTGCTCCTACTAGTCAGTTTATCTGTAATTGCTTGGTTATTCATGTAGATTATTAACTATCAGATGTTACAACCTTCTGGAGCACGTATATCATTTTCGTACATCCCCCCACCATGTGCACCTACAGAACATTTGAGCTTTCTTTAAATAAATCTGCAGCTGTAACTGGGGGAAAAAAAGTATGAATTATTGAAAGTTTAGAAGAAATGTTAATTGCTTCCAACCAAGGTCCAAAAGATTTAGTTAAAGACTCCTTAGAGTGTATATAGCACGTTCAAGAATACTGGCTATTCTCCAACGGTTTGTATCTGCTAAGCTTAAAAATTCATGTAAGTCTTTAAAATTAATGCTGCATAACCATGTGTATCCTCTAGAACCATAGCAATTACAATAAAAGTGCTTTAATTTGTTATCAAGTGATTTTCATCATAATGTGACACTAAATACCAAAACATTTAATAATTACCCCACTACTCTAATGTATTAACAACATTTCCAAATATTTATGCTAGAAGATAAGGTAGTTTTTAGTTCTCACTTTGCTTACAAATATAAATTGTTTGAGAGGTTCTTGAAACAGGTCACATCGTAAGATTTCTCTGGCAACTGTTTCTCTTTCAGACTAAATTAAGGAGAGAAAACGAAAACTAAGTCTTCTCTAAGTCCTCGCAATGCAATAGGAAAACATCATCCTTTTTACAAATCAGGTTCCCAGTCTTGAAGCCTTGCACAGATGCTGAACTTTGAATTCAATTGGCTTACTCATGTGCATCAAATCAAGCATAAACTTCAGTCCCTACAGCTTCAAACCTGACCTATCCAGCAGCTAAAATTCAAGATATTAGCTATACATTTCTTCATCTAGTTTTACATGTACCAGTTCATCAAAAATGCCACACACGCATGACAGTGCTTTAAGATTTCAAGCACAGAACAAGAGTGGAGCGAGGAGTTGCGCCAAAATATCCTTGCTGCAACACCCAAACCTAAATAATGATAGGGACTGAAATCCTGCAGATTTTGTTTCTGACTGGAGGAAAGACACCCCCTGTAAAGTTCCCCCTAAAATGAGTGGATGCAGTTCCTGCTCCCTCCCTCATGTGAGGCTAAGGGAGAAAACTTGGCACATTGCGATTTTAACCAACTTTTATAGATGTTTAGTGACACCCTGACAGGGGAAATAGATGCAGATGCTTCTTTCTTTCTGAAATCTCTGTCCTCCCATTTCGACTCCTACTCTCGGACCCCATCATTCATCTCAGCTGCCAAAGTCAGCATAAGACAAAATGTCACTAATTTCACACAAGACCACTGGCACAGTAATCCCCCACTTCCATTGTGCTGCTCTGATTCCTCA